>APFE030869122.1:583-11378 GCA_000404065.3 Pinus taeda | reverse complement strand
ATAGAAGATATTCACGTATTAAAAATGGTAAACCTCGGATTGACCATTGTCGAGGAGCCTGGGGTCACTTGTTGGTAAACCTTGGATTATGTCAAGGAGCCTTCAAGGGGATTGAGCTTGTTACTCTGCCCTTGTGTGCGTATCAGATCGTAGATTGTTCCCCTAGGTATATTTGTTTCCGTTAGTGACCTTAGTGACCATAATCTTTAGGATTATTTCCTAGGTGACGGTGGAGGTAAGATCCCACTGTACTTGGAGCAGACATCGACTAGACTCACTTGGACTCTCTGGGGGGTTATCTTCACTCGAGACGGTTATAGTGGAGAAACTTGTGCCAATCTATTTCATTAAGCAGATTGTCGGGGTAACTGTTCCAACCGCCATTTCTGTATTGAATTATGCGAAGTTGGATTTCATCACCAACTAGTGTTTTCGATCCAGAAAGATACTGTTTGTGTGTGGTTTGATCTCTTAGATTTATTAGGTGTGTGCTTCAAATTGTTTGTTTCTTTAGAGACTTTAGGTGGTTTTCTTGATATTTTCTTTGTTTTCGTGTGAAGTAATTAAATAATTAATCGTGGCTGAATTACCGAGACAATCTCGTCGACTGCGGGGGCAGCCTCCTGAATTTACACCAAGTCAACTTGAAGGGTTGCGAGCTCTTGTCACACCTAGTGAAAGTAGAGTTGGGTCACCGGAGGCCGGAGAGTCTTCATTAATTATACATCCTGATCATCTAGTTCAAGCAACAGAACATATTTCTGAACTGATTTCATTTTCTGAGGTTACTGGTAGTATCACTCCTACTAGCTCATTAGCCGAAGAACCTGAAATATCTGAACCTGAGACTGAACCTGCTGCTACTCCATCTTCAGAATTTTCTTCTCCTATTTCTAGTGGTCCTAGTTCACCTAGAGTAGAAAATATCATTACCAAGAATCTTCCTTCTGGACTCATTTCCATAGAATAAATTATAAGTTCGAGTCCGAACGAAGGTATAAGCATCCTTGAAAATCAACCAACTATTGAACTTAGGGGGCGTGAATCCATTTTCTATAGGCCCATTAGAGGTGACGCTTGGTAATTTGTTGACCATTTTCTTAGAAAATCCAGGTCTTGCATCTTCACCACCTCGATTTCCTTTCCATCCAACAGCCAGAGGTTATTATCCTCCTTTGAATATGTCGAGACAATCATCCTTGTTTTCTCATACGCCAGATTTTTTTTTACATGGTGGTCCTTCTGTTCCTCCTGGGTATCAATCTTTATCTTGTACGTTTTCAGGAGCATCTCCTCAATCCATCGAATATGTAGTATCTCCCGGTCATAACGAAACTAAACTGTTAAGTGTCGAAGAGATTCTTATGATGTCTCGTACTACTCCTAATCCGCAACCTCAAGGTAGTTCAATACCGTCTGGGGGGCAGCCGCAAGGTACTCACATATCGCCTGGGGGGTAACCTCAAGGTAGTCCATTACCGCCTGGGGGGCAACCTCAAGGACAGTATATCCCTACGGGACAGTATTTTCCGCAAGGTCAACCCCAATATCAATATGTACCTCAAGGTCAACCCCAGTATCAATATGTGCCTCAAGGTCAATACCAGCCTCAAGGTCAGTACCAACCTCAAGGTCAGTACACCTCAAGGTCAATATCAACCTCAAGGTTTTCAACCACCTTCAGGCCAATCATTTGTTAAAGGACCGAGAAATGTACCGTATAATTATCAATCTTACACTCAACCTGTTTTTGGTCCTCAATATGCTCAACCTGTTATGGGTCCATACCCTGGAATGAACGTGGTGTCGGATCAACAGACTCCGTAACCCAGTGTGCAGTTGTCATCTCAATCTGGACAGTCTTTTGTTTCTGGTTCACCCCAGCAACCTGTCCAACCTACTACTCAAACTTCTACACCTGGGGTAGCTCATCAGTCTAGGCCTAGTTCACCTCGAACTCCGTCCCAAACGTCTGCTGCAACTGTTGCGACCTCTGTTCAATCCACTCCACCCATTTCTAGAGTATCAGCGGCTCCAGTTTCTACTGCTCCTGTATCAACTCCTCAGGCCTCTTTACCCCAGTCTGGACCTACAATCTAGACTCCGGTTTCCATGCCTGTAGGACAACTGGGCCTAGTACGGTTGTCACAAGTCAACCCCAATTTACTTATCAACCGTACCAGGGGTAGTACCAATTCGGCCCTGCTGTGCAGAACTCAGCTTATCAGTGTCAACCGTACCCTGGGTATACGTATCAACAACCTCAACAACCCCAGTATGGTCTGGTTAATCCTTGTTTTCCAGGAGGATATAATATCCCAAATGCAAATCCGATACCAAGTTATCCTGGATACCCTCCTCCTGGGGCTGGTCTTGTGACCCCAAGTTTTCGGGATCCGAACCGTCAGTTACCATTTATAACAACTTTGGATTTGCCTGACTTGTCGTGCCTTACGAACGATCCCATAATTATCTTCCGTTTTGGCCGCCAATGCCGAATAAATTGCCCAGTGATATACCAAAGTTTGAGGGGAAGTCAAGAGAAGATCCATCTAATCATGTGATGACTTACCATCTCTAGTGTGCATCAAATTCCATTATAGATGATTCAATTTGTCTTCGTCTTTTTCAACGCACTTTGATTGGCCTTGCAGCCAAGTGGTACATTGAGTTGCCACGAGGCTCTTTTTACAATTTTAGTCAGTTAGCCATTTCCTTCCTTACTCATTTTTAGCTACCAGTCCGATATGACAATGGAACGAAATTATTAACTTCATTAAAACAATCGACGTCCACATACATTTCAGACCATATTCATGAATGGCGACGTCGACGTCGTTTAGTGAAAGTTTTTATCCCAGACCAAATTATGGCAGAATGGTTTGTAAAATCGTTATTACCTAAAATAACTGAAGATGTAGCCAAGGAAGGAGTAGTTACCAAAGAGCAAGTAATTGCTCAAGCTCAATACCTTGAATTAGTTTATACGCAGTCAAGTACGTTACATGAGAAAATCCCCGACCTTCCGAAACAAAATAAAATAGCTGCACCTCCCTCAGGGTCTCATGCCGCTGACGGTATGATTGGTACTGTTAATACCAAGAGTAAGAAGAAATCCTCCAAGAATTCTTCTCCTATTATAACTTTACCAGATTCCCCGAAGGGAGAGTATTCACCTGAAGTTTTTGCTGATGTTCATGTCATAAAATCCTCTATGACCAAATCAAAATCTAACGGTAAGAAGAAAGGCAAGAAGAAGAATAAGCAAAACTCGAAGGAGAAATCCGATAAACCTGAATCTAATAATGAGAAACGTAAAACCTCGCTATCCTTGTCTCATCTGCGATGAGGAGCATTTTACAAGAGATTGTCCACATCGTGCCGAGGTTGAGGAAATCGTCAAAGGTTCGCAAACACTTGTTGTTTTGAAGGATCCTTTTCCAAGTCAAGACAGTAAGATGATAGGTTCTTCCTCTAGTGCCTCGGAAGAGCCCATAATGATGATGTCACATGTAAGGATTGCAACACGATCGCAAGATTATGGAAGTAAGAGTCCTCTCGGTGGTAAGGAAGCGGAATCTTCTAATTCCAATCCATCAACCTCAGCTCCGTCTAGTTCCGATCCACTACAAATCGAAAAACCAAATCCCGACTTAGTAATCAAACCGCTTACTAAGGGTATACTTCGAAAGTCAGCATTCAATCCACATGTGAGAGCTGCTCATAACTATAACATTGTTGAAGATTTAGCTGTTTCCCCTTCAGCAATGTCGGCTTTGGAAGTGCTACAATCTTGTCCAGCACAGTGTAAAATGCTATTTTCGACTATAGGAGCTGTTGATCTTCAGGACTCAAACCTCATAGTCTTCAATTTAGAAAATAGTACACCTCATTTACCTCATCAAATGGCTTTCCAGATTCCAGTGTTAGTAAAAAAAAACCTTGTTTTAGGACTGTGATTGATAAGGGAGCTTCCACGTGTATTATGTCGATACAGTGTTGGAAAACCCTTGGTTCTCCTACACCTAATCAATCCCCGATGATTCTAAAGGCCTTTGATGGCTGAGGGTTTCATCCTTATGGCATTTTGTAGTACTTACCTATAGGGGTTGAAGGAAAAACTGTTAATCTAGATGTGGAGGTGGTAGATGCCCCTATGGATTACAACCTTCTTTTGGGTCGTAGCTGGTCTTATGCCATGACTGCTGTTGTTTCATCAGTCTTTCAGCTTATTAAATTTCCACACAATGGAAAGATCATTACAATAGATCAGTTAACTTACTTTTCGTCCGACCCATCCTCTGCTGAGAGTATTCAACATGTTGGTAAAACCGCTATCCCTTATAAGGATTTTGGGGTAGGATTAGTTAAAGATTCGGGTTTACTCGGAACTTTTTCATTTCCTCCTCCCAACGTACCGTCTCCTTTCACGACTATTCATATGATTTCTTCAGAATCCATTGTTCTTGACGATCCTTGGATCATTCCATTTGATTCCGAGGTGGACTCTCTTGGTGATGCCATGCCTTTGAGTCCCTTTGAAGTTTCTTATAAGGCTGTACAGTTGTTTTCCGACTCAAGTTCAACCAACCTTGATCTAGTGAATGATATCCATGGGAAATCACTTTCAATCTCAACCTCAGATTCAACAACCTTTTCGGAAACCGTTCACATCGATGAACAAACTTGGGAACTGTTGTCAGTTGATGCATTACCATGGGAAGATCTTCATCATCGGTCTTCGTTTTTACCTGAGATTGATCATTTTGAAAATGATTTTTCATTTATTTTTACCACTGAATATGTCAAAGAACCGCAGAATCCATTGAAACATCCTGATTCTGAACAAAATTTAGCTAATATTTCTCGAACGGTTCTTATCGACATTTCAGTTAAACCTAGGATTGTTGAAAACATTCACATAGGTGCTTCTTGTACAAACACTGAAGTCAAAACATATAAAGCCCTATTTCAAGAATTTCGTGAGGTGTTTGCTTGGTCCTATGAAGAAATGCCAGGAATTGATCCTTCAATCATTGTTCATGAGATCAAAACCTACCTGGATGCTAAACCCGTCCAGCAACGGTTGCGTCAAATACACCCATGAAAAGCTGCTACCAATCAAGGCAGAAGTTGAGAAATTACTTAAAGCAGGTTTCATTTATCCAATTCCTTTGACGGATTGGGTATCGAATATTGTTCCAGTTACTAAAAAATAAGGGACAATAAGAATATGTATCGACTATAGGGATATTAATCGTGCTTGTCCCAAGGACAATTATCCCACACCCTATATCGATCAAATTATCGATGATTGTGCTGGCAGTGAAATTTTCTCCTTTATGGATGGATTTTCCGGTTACAATCAAATTAACATTCTACCTGTCGATCAACCAAAAACGACATTCATCTATCCATGGGGGACATTTGCTTATTGCAAGTTACCTTTTGGATTGAAGAACGCCGGAGAAACTTTTCAAAGGGCTATGTATTATGCATTCCATGACATTAAGCACATTGTGCAGCCTTATCTCGATGATTTACCAGCCCATTCATTATGTAGAGCCGACCATCTCACTCATTTACGAGCAATTTTCATGAGATGTAGGCATTATCGGATTAGGCTGAATCCGCACAAGTGTATTTTCTGTATAGAAATGGGTGATTTACTGGGATTTGTTGTATCCAAAGTTGACATTCGTGTCGATCCTTCGAAGGTCGAAGCCATCGTCAAGTTACCACCTCTTTCGACACTTTGCCTACTCCAGAGTTTGCAAGGGAAAGCAAACTTTTTACGTCGTTTCATTCCTAACTACGCCGAGATTACAAAAGGTTTCACCCGGTTGTTGAAGCAGAACACTCCATTCTTTTGGGATGAGATAGCTGAAAAATCTTTCGATGCACTTAAACATGCGTTGACCCATGCATCGTTATTGCATCCTCCCAACTACAACCATGATTACTTCTTGTACCTCGCCGCTTCCCATTCCACCATTGGGATGGTTTTAGTTCAACAGGATGAATTCGAAAGTGAACATGTGATCTATTATCTTAGTCGGACTCTAACTCCAACTGAGTTAAAATATTCACATGTGGAGAAACTGGCCTTCGCTGCAGTCTAAGATGTATAGCGATTTCATCATTACATTTTGTTACGCAAAACCACGGTCATTTCTGACTATAACCCTATGCAATACATTTTGACTAAACAATTGCTAGGGGGAAAGTATTCCAAATGGATTGTCATCGTGCAGGAATTTGACTTGTAATTTGAGAAGGCCAAGTCAAAGAAGTCTTTGGTTTTTGTGGAATTAATGTGTGACATCCCTCGTGCTGATACCGAACATGTGGCGGAAGAACCCATTGTGGATGAATCCTTGTTCCTTATCAGCACTGTTGATCCATGGTATGGAGATATCATTGTCTATCTCCAGACCCAATCTTTTCGACCAGACATTTCACGATCTCAGCACCAGAAAATACGATTCTAGTCCCAACCTTACACTATTATTGGAGATACTCTTTATTGTCGTGGGGTGGATTTTGTTTTTCGCCGTTGTCTTACTCATGACGAGGCTGAAAAGGTTCTTAATGACTGTCACTTTGGAGCATGTGGCGGTCATATGTCTGGGTATGCCACAGCCCAAAAGATTTTGCGCGCTGGTTATTTCTGGCCGTCCTTATTAAAAGATTGTATTACTGCAGTCCATAAATGCCACAATTGCCAATTTTTTGATCGTAAGATGCACTCTCCACCTGCTCCTCTCCACCCTACCATTTCCGTTGGTCCATTCGCTAAATGGGGTATCGATTTTATTACATTTAACCCTCAGTCGGCTGGGGGGCATTCGTATATCATCCTTGCGGTAGATTATTTTACCAAGTGGGCCGAGGCGATGCCTACGTTTTCGGCAGACAGCAAAACTACTTCGATTTTCGTTTTCAACCATATAATTGCTAGGTTTGGTGTTCCCCAAGCGATTATCACTGACCATGGGAGTCATTTTCGAAACATCATGATGAATGAACTTACAGATCAACTTGGCCTGCGTCACGATAGTTCCACTCCATATTACCCACAGGCAAATGGTCTGGTTGAAGCAGTCAACAAAGTTCTAGTCACCATGATCCGACGAATCATTGGGATTCATCGGTCGAATTGGCATAACATGTTATTTTCAGCGCTTTGGGCGTACCGAACCTCAATCAAAACATCAACAGGTTTTACTCCCTTTCAATTGGTTTACGGTTTAGAGGCAATATTGCCCATTGAATGCGAAATACCGTCATTACAAATTGCCGTGCAATTATTACCAGCCACTTCTGAAGAGGAAAAAAATTTATTATACTTAGCTCAATTAGATGAGAATCGATGTAATGCTGCATTAGCTGTCGAAACTCATGCCAAAAGGATTAAAGCTCAGTATGATTGGAATGTTACACCCCACAATTTTTCGGAAGGAGACTTAGTCTTACTTTACGATCAAACAAATGATAAGCTAGGGGCTGGAAAATTTGTACCCATGTGGCATGGTCCGTATATTGTTAAGTGAAAGCTGGCAAAAGGGTCCTATGAGTTAGAAGACTTTGATGGTGTCTCTTTAGGTAAACCTAGGAATGGGCTTTATCTAAAGAGATATTATGCTTAAAAGATTGGTATGGAGATTTCTTAGACTATTTTCTTTCTAAATTTGGTGTGTTCTTATATTAAGGATGCGTGCTTTACTTTAGAGAGTTTTGTTCATTATTATTCCTGCTTATCTTGATTTTACTCTTGATATTGCAGATGTCGACGCCTCTCCAAACATACATCGATTTCGTTGATGGCGCTTGTCGTAGTACACGGAACATCTCTTCCGCAGCTTGGGTTATCTATTCGCCCTATGACAAGTTAGTATCTATGCATGGGGTAAGCCTCGGTCAAACAACGAACAACATTGTAGAATACAGTGTAGTGATTGAATTATTACCTGAATCCATTTCATTTGGAATTCAGAGTTTGATTGTTAATTTAGATTCGGAACTCGTTGTATTACAACTTAATCAAGTTTATGCCATTAGAAATCCAGTATTATTACGATTATTTTTTGGAGTCCGTCTCTTGGAACGAGAATTTGATTACATTGAATATCAACACATTCCAAGATAGTTAAATACATTAGCAGATGCAGTTGCTTCTCGAATGTTAAATAAACATTGGCATTAAATCAAACAGTAAATTTAAAAACATTCCATAACATGTTTTGCAAGATAACCATAATAATAATATAGTATAGCATAAGAGTGTGTCAAAATATACATCGTCCTCGATCATAGGTTGAAAAACACCTTATGATCGGCAAAAATGTTAGTATAAAAAGTCCAAAAATGAGTCTACAAGGCAATCATCCTATCACTGGTGATGATCCCGATAAGACATCACTGCTCGGGCCACCCTACAAAGGAACCTCCTAAAAGGTCCTGGGACTCCAATCACATAGCGCTGAAGCCTAAGAGGAATTTCATCTATGCTTGTCTCCGGAATATCTGCAGTTAAGCACTCTAGATGGCTCTCCAACTCGGCCAAGGTCTCTACTGATTGGTCCTGTGGGGCCGGTGCTGTGGCAACTGGTTGTCTTTGATCATAGGGTTGGAGAGCGGCTGGTCGCCATGGACCCACATCTACATTTAAAACTTTTACTATTAGTTTTGGGACGATTTAAAAAATAAAAATATATATATATAATTAAAATGTTGAAAACAATTTTACCTCTATCATCCCATTTCTCTCCTGGTGGAAGAGCCATGTCAGGATCACCACGATAATCCATCCCAGCGTATGGAAAATCCTGAATAACAAAGAGTTGGTTCTCTAACCAACAGAAATAATCTGGTGTGAATCGAACAACCTCGGTACCCTCCTCAGGATGGCGGGCCATGACTGCAACCCATCGCATAACTGAGGATCTCAGGGAAGTCCAACCTCAACAGTGAGTTGCTGTGGAACCATCATAGGTACCCTCTCTAGGGCAATGCTGACAACTAGATAACCATATCCAAAGTTCTTTAGCTGTCCATTCTTCACCCTAGTCAATTGGCCTTTCACATTGGCCAATATAGCATCACACCAGTTGAAGATGGTGCCTCGGAAGCAGTCTACTGCCATGCGCATCTGGGAACCTGTAGCTAGATGCAATGCTGCGCTCCCGCAAAGTTTGGTAACAGTAAAGGCGATCACCTTTAGTTCAGGATGGGAGATGGTTTTAACATCTATTCGTTTGTCCGGATTCTGGTTGTTACAGAACTCTAGTCGGAGACTAGCGACATATTGGCCACCTGGCCTAGATCCGAATAGAGATAACTCCACGCCTCTCTTGGGCAAGCCAGTCAAAAAGTATATGTCATCCGGCTCGATTTCGAGCCGGTTACCACCAATAATGAAGCACTGGTCTTGCGTGCTCCACCTGTTAACCAACCATTGTAGAAAGTCTACCTGTGCCCTCATGCCAGGAATGGTCCAAAATTTGAATAGCCCGCATGCTCTCAATGCTTATAATGAAGGTGGATGGAGTAATGTTGCTTGATCCACGTCCTCGTGCTCTCTTTCCCACCAAACAAGCATCTTGTGTACCTACATTGCAAAATAGGTGGATTAGAATTTTCATTTCAAAATTCTATGGGGCAAAAATGAGGAATCTAGGGTTTAAAATCCGCGTTCCGCGAGGTTTGCACCAATCCCTTTAGAGACAGTGCGTAGGTGCGCACTTCTCCTTAAGGACAGGTGCGACACCCCGACTTTTCTTCGTGCACAGAAAAATCGGGGTGCGCAGGGGCCACGTGGTGCCCCTGCGCAACTGCCGCGGGCGATTTTTTGCCCTAATTTTCCTCTAAAAATCAATTTCTAAACCCTAATTTTTTTTTTTAAACGGATGAAATGCAAGTCAGGGACAATGTGGATTACCTGGAGAAGACGGTTCTCGATTCCAGCGGTCGGATTTTTCGCAATATCCACAGGAAGTTTTTTACCAAAATCTCTTACTTTTTACTCCAAAGCTAAATGGTAAAAATGAACTTGTAAAAGCCCTTTTTATAAGATTTTTTGAATAAATAAATTAAATTTATTTATTTTTTACTTTGAAAAGGTCATTTTTGGTGCATTTTTATTATTTTAAAAATAGATATGAGTAATGTTTGCAGTTTTTGTGTAGAATATTGGGTATTCAGGTGAAATTGGTCATTTTCAACAAAAAACACATAGGACTCCTCTTTAAGCTCTTTTTTGACTCGTAAAATATGAAAAGATTGCCGAGTTTTTTCTTTTTAAACTCGTTAAAACGGAATTAAAAGACGGTACTTTTACAGCTCTTTTCTGATTGTATAAACATGAAAATATTGCCAGACTTTTGTCGTTTCAAGTTCGATATTGGTAATAAAACGACGTGTTTTCGATCGCTTTTTTACTTTTTCAGATTGAAAGCACTAATTATGAAAAGTATTCCTTGATCGTAATGATCAAGCAGTTCTTTCAAGTATTATTTTATACTTTTTCAGGCTTGGGAGACACAAATTTACGAAAAAGGACAACCATGGAGTTTTCTTAAGTTTTTCTTCTGACTCCCTAAAATTGAAAAACGTTGAGTTTCTCCTATATTGGACTCATTAAAATTTCATAGTAAAGGACCTGTTCACTTACAAACAGGAATGGACCACTCCTTCTTAGGGTTCGAATCTTAAACTAAGTTGGACTCATCCGAAGGATGAGCTTATAACCAAGCAAATGTTATCCTCCTCAAGCTTGTCAAAAATAAAGAGGTAC
>APFE030869121.1:0-29516 GCA_000404065.3 Pinus taeda | reverse complement strand
TTGCAAGTCTTCAAGATTAGAAGGGTCTTTAAGGGTTTTTTTCTTTGGTTCATCTTTAAATGAAACCTTTTTTATTTTTCTATCTTCTTGAGCTATTTTCTTCTCTAATGCAACTATTCTCTTTTCTACAGATAAGGCTTCCTTCATATTTTCTACCGAAGTAGCCTTATTAGCTCTATCTACAAAAGTTTCTATATTAGAAGGAAGAGAAGATATATACCACTTGATTTGGACATCAACACTAGGGATTCATGTGGTTGGGATTTTGTTTAATAGTTTATTGAATCTGGAATTGAAGTCATTGATCTTTTCACCTGATTTAGATTTTAAATTAGAAATATCATTAATAAGAGATGTGATTGTACAATCATCACCAAATTTGGCTAGAAATTTCTCTTCAAACATGTCCCAATTAATGATATATCTTGGTCATAATGAAAAATGCCATGAACACGTTGATCCTTGGAGAGTGTAGGGAAATAATCTTACTACACAATCTTCTTCAACTACTCCATTAATATTTATAGCTAAGTTATATTTAAAATTTAACATAACTTCCCTGTACGGAGGGGATACATGGAATGAGATATATTCTCTCAAAATTTCAAGGATAAAGATTGAAACAAGAGTTGCTGACATGTTCCAATCGGTAAATTTTTCTCTCAATCTATCACTCATTTTTTGTCCTGGTGATGGATCCCCTTTTGGGTTCGAAACGTCGACATGATGAACAAAGTACTATGGATAATTCGAGTCATATTTTTCCAAAAAATGACCACAGAAGTTTAAAATTTAACATAACTTCCCTGTACGGAGGGGATACATGGAATGAGATATATTCTCTCAAAATTTCAAGGACAAAGATTGAAAGAAGAGTTGTCGACCTATTCTGATCAGTAAATTCTTCTCTCAATCTATTACTCATTTTATGTCCTAATGATGGATCCCCTTTAGGGTTCGAAACGTCGACATGATGAACAAAGTACTGTGGATAATCCGGGTCATATTTTTCCAAAAAATGACCGCAAAATTTTAAAATTTACGCTAACATATAATTAGGGAGATTTTCCTCAGTAGGCAATCCATCATCAAGGTTGAATTTTGGAAACCATATTTCAGGGATGCCTAAGTAGGTCATGAAGGGGAGTTGTCATTTGGATAGCACTAGGATTATCCCAAGATCTAGCTTGTGGTAGTGGTTGTTGTCCTGCCATTGTTAGAGTTTAGGTGGAAGAAGAGGGAGGTTTTGTTCTTGAGCTAGATGAACTAGCACCAGTACCTTGAGAAGAAGGGATATTAAGAGGAATGAATGGAGGGAATGAAGGTGTTTGTGGAGGGGAATTTGATAAAACCTCGCTAGTTGATGTCTGTGACTCACATTTCTTAGTTTTCTTTCAAAAAGTAGGAAGAGGAAATTCAAATGGAGGAACCCCATGCTTCTCACTTTGAGAATGAGTTAGAATCTGAGTGGGTTGTAAAACACAAGTGATACTCCCTTCAGATGCTTCCGATTGGACAAGATTTTCTGCTGAAATGGATGATTCCTCTAATTTATTTATTAAAGTCTAAACCTCAGGTGATTCAAGATTATAATCTGAAGAAGATACTTTAGGAATAGTAATAGGAGATTTTGGAGGTATCTCCTCACCTTCTTATCTAGAAATAGGGGTTTTAGATGAGGATCGAGAATTTGGAGGTGATATTGAGGGGGAGTGACTCTTGGAATGGATTGTTATTTTAGATTGATTTCTCTTTTCCATTCATAGTCTTGGCCTTCCTTCTAGTGCCAAATTTTTGAAGCCTCGAAAATCAATGCAACAACATGGGGGAAAACCACCCGGTCAGGGACTTGAATACCATCCCTTTTCTATTTGGTTAGAGCTCTGACTGGATATAATGGGGGGGACAGTTTCCCAGTCCAAAATGTGATTAGGATGAATAGGGTATTTTATTGATAAAATAAGTGAATAGATTGGGTGGTTTTCAGTTAAAACACCTTTATATATATGTGTGTGTTAGTGTGTGTGTGTGTGTGTGTTGTAGTGTGTGTGTTGTGTTGTATTATATGTGTATGTATATGTATATGGGGCATTGCTTGATTATATATATTTTATATATAATATATTATATATATATATATTACCAGCATATATACTGATACTTGTGTGATCTAAAACAATCATCCTTAGTACTTGATAATGAAGATTAAACAGATATTAACATAAGTGAAAAACCTTTGAAGTAATTATTTTGATTAAATAGTTAATAAAAATAATTTATAAATCATATATCGCATCAAATATCGTCTGACCAATTTCTCATCAATGTATTAAAAATAATAGTCCTAGTATGTTCAAAAGTGAATGGATATAGTATTGTATGGAAAAAGATACATATGATAAATAGTATATAGAAATGACTATTAATTCATGAACAAATAGATACACAAAGATAAAAAGTACTCAATGCATATCAGTCTACACATAAAATAAGTAGCTTCATTCCATTCTGTCTTATTAGGATGGTTTGCTTTCTCCAACAAAAGTTCAGGACTCTGATCCAAGGATTAGAACAAGAGAAACTTTAAAGTACAAAAGTGCAAGCTAGTAAAGAGTTTCTTTATAAAATTCTAGACCATTTCTTAAAATACATGAAAGGGCTTTATAATAAAGTATAAGTACAAAAATAGGCGATGCATGAAGTTTTGAGGAGGTCAAAACAACCCACCTAGAAATAAATAACATAATTACATAAAAGATAAATTATGGAAATGACTAGTTCTAGCATGTAGTGGTGTCTACTCTTACATTTGTTGTCCTAGATGATGTATATCCAACATAGGCTTGAGTTCAGGAGGTTGTAACATCCTTGTACACATTTGGTTGGTATACACTACATCTGATAGGGAAGGAAAAATCTGCATTGCTGAGTCAGCAAGACGGAGTAGTACTAACCACTAACTGTGTGGCTTTACCATATACCTCCAATAAACTTCCTAGTCTAGTTTTGTAAGTTGTTTGATCACTTCTTCTTTTGTTGTAGAAGTTTCTTGTGATTTTTCTTCTAAGTCTCTAATATTGGGAAGACCTTCAAGTGGGCATTTTTGTATCAGGTTGGCATTTGTAAATTATCATTGGTGGTCTCAATGATGTTTCTTGCAACATCGGTTGCTCTTGTGACTTCCCTTTCTGCCTGTTTCAAATTTATATCCCATTTAGTGAAAATTATATCTTTGTGAGTCTCTTCTATCTGGGTATATCTGTTATCCTTCCTTCTCGGGTATCCTACCATGTAATGTATCCTGAGATATTCTCATCAATATCATTGAAAGTGATCCTCATATTGGATACTTGATTCCTCAATGAATTGCTTTCCTTGCACATCGGATTGATGATTGATAGACTCTGACAAAATGTTGCCTGTTGCGTAGATAACAGAGAATTTAGTTCAAGTGCTTCTTTGACAAACTCCTCAACTTTAGGATTGTCTTGCAATTGTTCTACAGAAAATTGGAGGCTTGATATTACAAAATCCAAGTTTTAATGATTTTTTCAGGAATATATAAGATAATACAAAATCCTGAGTTTATTGATAGTGCAGAAGAATGTAGGCAGTAATCTAATTTCGTCTTAATATACTCCTTTCCTGGTATTTTGGAATATTGTCCATGTTTCTGGGTTATCATAACGAGATTTTATCCTGGTTATAGTTATTAGCGAAAGGTTTGAACTTCTATCGCCTTCCATGCCCTGGTCTATCTCTTCTGATCGATTATGGTCCTCTTTGGAAAACCTCAGAAAACATTTTATTATGTATAGACCATGCACTGATATTCAGTTGAAGATAGGTCCTTGGTATTGCATCTTCGAAATTGTTTGTTGTTGTATTGTGTGCCCCAATGTTTCCTCATGAACTGTAGATTTCTCCTGTTTGAATCTCTTCTGGTTTTTCCATCGCCGGGTGTTTTGGCTTCGACTCAATTATGGCGCTTCGACGAGGATTGCATTTAATTGACATTTCAATTTTCCATCCTCCGTAGGCCATCATTTCCTTTTGTTGCCTATCCCTCTGTGCATAAAGACTTCCTCGTCAGCCAACTCGATCTTTTTTTGACTATTTTTAGTCCTTGTCTTCTAATCCTTTCCTCTTTCTATTAATACCTGGAGATCTCTATTCCTTTTTGGTACTATCTCCTCGGTATTTGCCTTGGACTTTCGAGGTTCTGTGTAGACTTTTTTCAAATTCGGATAACAGTCGATATCCCGAGGTGGCTCTCTTTCTGATAATGGATTTATTTTCCCTGCTTTGACTCGTGTCTCTCCTTGTCCTATCGTCCTTGTTGTTGACACACTTTTACTTTATCTGAGATGGACATTATTCATGTGGAATCAAACACGTCGGATCTTGTAAAAGCGGCAATGGAAGCTACAGCTATTCATTTTGGTACTATTAAAGCATCCGACTGGCATTACAAGCTGGCAGAGTATCTTCAATCTTCCCAACTTGTTTCTGATCCGAATTTCGATTCTCTCTCTGCTACCCATCGAAAACTCAATCTTCGGCCTGCTAAAATCACATCCCCCCCCCCTTGCAATTTGTTTGGATGATGTCAAGTTGGCGGACCGTATTGCTAGCCTGCAATCTCAGGCCCTAACTGGAAAGTGGCACTTTCTCGACATGGACAATGGCCAGATTAGAAAATGGCTTGGAGCTCGATGGTGCCCTCTCATTGGGTACATGCCCACCATTTTCCATCTAATGAGAGACTGGTACAGCTTCCATTTTGAAAGTTAAGGACCTTAATATCATTTGGGGCGTCCCGTGGGTGCACAGTCGGAGTTTCTTGGCCCTCCACAAATGGTATATAGGTTTCGACCCTCTCAGGAACACCCCCAGAACAATTTCATTTGGGTCAAACTACCTGCTCTGCCTATAGAACTGTGGATGAAGGAATCTCTTTCCTTCATTGGAAATGCTATTGGAAAATTTATTTACGTCGACCCCAGATGTATAGGCACTAAAGACAAAAGGGTTGCCTGGATACTGATTGAGAAAGACTAGGTGGTTTTCCTGATCACATTGATCTACTCTAGGGTAATTTATCTGCCTGTCAAAGGCTAGACTACTGGGGCGTTCCCTTTAGGTGCTCCCTATGTCACAAAATGGGACACTTAAAAGGCAAATGTCCTTAGATGTCGCAAGGAAAGGCATGGAAAAAAGTTTATAAGGTGAAACAAAACTCTCAAGTCATGGCTTTGTCTCCCAATAGCGAGGATGGAGAAAATTGCAACTTCAATTATGTATCTCCTTCAGCAAAAATTCTCTCTCCGTCCTATTATCACAAATTTCTAAATTCCCGAAAACTTTTGGGGGGCCTGGTCCACCAGCCTTTCCTCTCGCCCAAGAACCAAAAATCTTCATCCTTAACTTTAATGAGGTCGAATTCCATGGGAAATCTAAACGTTGTGAGTGGTCCTGTCTTTTCGCCCCTGCCTCCTCCTCCCGAACCATGTCAAGGTGTTCCTGTTGATTCACCCTCTCCAGTGCCCAATGAATACTACCCATTCCTAAAGGAGAATAACATCCATATTATCCCCTCGTCCTCATCGTTGCCTATCAGATATGATCGCTCCCCTATTAAATTTTATCCATCTCCCTCCATTCATTATATGTTGAATCGCTCTGCCTCCAAGGGTAAAGCCCCCATGACCACCGCTTCCCCCACGGCCTCACCTTTCCCTTCTCCTTCTAGCTCCATTGGCAGTGATCTTGACATGCTTCTACAGAGGGATTCTCTTCATGTGCTTCCCCTGACTATCCATAAACCCCGAGAATCTTTTTCTCTTGTCATCAGCCCTAATTCGGCGAAGAATATCACTGTTCGCTGTAAACATAACAGGGGCAGTAGACACTTTAGGGGTCGAAAAGGCATTCAAAGTTTGAATTATCAGGAATCCTCCCTTGTTGATATTCCCATTTCTAATTATACTGAATTCGATCCTCTTAGAGCATATTTTCCCGAGAAGAGTATCCAATGATGAACATACTTTCTATCAACATAAGGGGTCTTGGTGCTGACCCCAAGTTTCTAGCTCTAAAAGATTTATTTTTTTCTTCTTCATACAGGATGATTTTAATATAGGAAACCATGCACGACAGACAGGATAATATCTCGTTCTTCAGGCGCATGCTTCCATCCTGGTATATTGTGGCGATGGAGGCAGCCGGAGGATTAGCAGTGCTATGGGATCCGAGGTGGATCTCTGCAAGAACATTCCCATGCCTTGGGGAATCTTGATTATTTCTAAATATAGAGGATGTGCTGACAATATCCACATACTAAATGTTTATGCTCCCTACAAAGACAGAGCTTCCTATTGGGACTTTTTTATTGCCTCCAGTATTATGGAGATTGAAACGCTTCTCATTGATGGAGATCTAAATTGCACATTGGGACCGGACAAAGTTTGGGGGAAGGGGAAAAAAGATGACTCAATTGGGGAGAAAATTAGGGAAGCATTGCTGCAATACAACTTTGTAGACATTTTCCCAAAATATTTGTCTCCCACGTGGGACAATGGAAGGTCGGGGGAAGCCTATATTGCTAAAAGGCTGGATAGATTCATCATGCATGAAAATCTGCTGGAGAAATTTGGCATTTCGAGCTCTCATACCCTCCCTATTTTCATTTTGACCATCAGCCGATATCTCTACTATGGATGGATCAGAATTCGCGGAAAAGCTATCCTTTTAAGTTCAACAGGATTTGGCTAGAAGATGAGTCATTCAACAACATGATTCGTGGTGCTTGGATGGCTAACAGTCCTTCAACGAATGTTTCTCCATCAAAGAACTTGATTGGCAAAATGAGGAATCTTTGATCTAAAGTAAAAGAATGGCAGATCCAGAAAAAAACAATCAAACTGTATAGAACTTAAGAAGACTGGAAAAGAATTAAAAGAATTAGCCTGTGGTATGACTTCCCAATCCATTCCATGGAGCACTCGGGCTCGGATTTGGGAACTTGGAAAAAAAAAACAGAGATTACTAACAATTAAAGAAATTTCATGGTGGCTTAAAAGCCGAGCCACTTGGCTAAAGGAGGGAGATAAAAACACTAAGTTCTTTCACCATTTTGCAAGCAAAAGACGGGCTTCCAATTCTATATGGAAAATCAAGAATGAAGAGGGAGATTATTTGCACTCTCAAGAAGATATCTCCAAAGAAGCTGTCAAACATTTTCAAAAGGCATATAAATGGGGCGCTAACAGGGAGATAAATGATATTATATGGGGCATTGAACCATTCTCATGTATGTTCGATGAAGAAGATAATGCAAGACTATTTGTTGCTGTATCGGAGGAAGAACTACTTGCTGTAATGAAATCTTTTAAAAAAGATGAATGCCCTAGGCCTGATGGTTGGACCATAGACATTTTCATCCATTTCTTTGACATTATGAAAAACGAGATCTTGGGGATGGTGGAAGAAACTAGAATGCAAGGTAAAATTCATCATAACATTTCTTCTACATATATTGCATTGATTCCAAAAAAAAAAGGACTCCCTTACTTTTGCAGACTACAGGTCGATATCTTTATGCAATGCCATCTATAAAATCATATAAAAAATTATAGCTGAGAGAATCTGCGGTAATCTATCAACCCATATCTCAAAAGAACAACATGGGTTTCTAAGTGGCAGAAACATATTAGAAGCAGTGGCTATTGCTCAGGAAGCTTTACATTCAATGCAAACAAAAAATGTTGGAGCTGCCATTCTTAAAAAAATCCTACGACTGCCTAGACTGGAGCTATTTAAGATGTTTACTTATTCAGATCGGGCTAAATGACCAGTGCACTAAATGGATCATGGCATGTGTGGAAGGAGTCAACTTTGCCATGCTCATAAATGGATATCCCACTTCGTTCTTCTCGACTGAAAGAGGTCTCCGTCAGGGATGCTCCCTGTCTCCCCTCTTATTCATACTAGTCATGGATACCCTTAGTCTACATCTGAAAATAGCGGTTGCTGCGGGGAATATCTGCCCACTTTCCATATCTAGAGGTAACTCTTTTACGCACAACCTTTTTGTGGATTATGTTCTAATGTTTGCTATGCTTTGTAGACAAACTTGGCATATAATGCATGAGATATTAATATCATTTCAAAGGGCTACAAGGTTATATATAAACAAAGGAAAATCTACTTTTCACTTCGGAAAGGTTAATATGGACGAGATGGAATATATCTCTCAATTATATAACATTCAGGCTATATCCATCAAAGAGGGTATGAAATACTTGGGTTACCAACTTAAACCCATGGGTTACACCATTTCTGACTGGTCATGGATCATTAACAGATTTTACAAGAGAATATCAGGATGGGAATTTAAATGTTTATCTTTAGCTGGCAGAATGATTCTCTCACAGTCAGTCCTTGCACAAATTTCTATTTATTGGGCTCATCTGTACTATATTCCTTCAGCTATCATTAAAAAATTAAATAGATTAATGGCAATCTTTATCTGGGGAGGCTGCAAGGAAAAGAGGAAATTCCATCTTACAAAATTGGAAAACATCTCCTCCCCAAAAAATATGGGGGGTTGGGGCATCATGAATCTTCGTCTCTTTGGATTGGCACTATTATGCAAATCACTATGGCGAGCGGTTTTTGGAAAAAGTTTATGGAGTCAAGCTATCAGAATGAAATATCTTGGGAATAAAGATGTCTATTATTGGTACAGGAACAGATTTATGTGGTCCTCACAAGGATCGACTATTTGGAGAAGCTTTCAAAAGGTTCTTCCTTTCTTCTACAGGAATCTAATATGGAAATTACAAACAGGAAACAACGTTTGTATCGGTGTTGATGCAATCATGGGGGTTGAGATGGAATCCCCAATCGCCCCTATACTTCTCACGCTCCAACACCAAAAAGGTCTTTTCTACTGGGCACAAGTAATAAAAGGATGGAAGGATGCTATTCCTCGATGGAAATCGGCTAGAAAGTTGGGCCTAGATGGAACAATGGCTTCCCAATGGAACAAGATTATTTGGACTATGAAAAATGTTGGGATTTACAAAACAGAGGACAGAGATAGCATTGTATGGTAGGTGAAGAAAGGTCGGTCAAATGTGTTAGTGAGAGATATATATCTCTGCTTGATAGAACAACGAAGGGAGACCTCTCGGAAACTATTTCCAAACTCTCTATGGAAGGCTGGTTGTCCTCTAAAAATTATATTTTTTTCGTGGCTAGTCTTTCATAATAAAAATCTTACATGGACAAATTTATAGAAAAGGAACTGGCATGGACTAGCCATATGCATAACCTGCCTATCCAATACAGAAGATAACATGCACATTTTTCTAAAATGTCCACTAACTCAAAAGTTATGGAAGCAGCTGGCCTCTTATTTTGGTTTTCCTGCAACATCAGATTCCTCCATAACAAATGCATATGAATGGTGGGGTTCACAGAAAATAATTTGGCGACCCATTCCACTAATTGTCTTCTGGTTCATATGGAAGTGGAGGAACAAAAGGATTTTTCAAAACAGCAAGGAGGAATTTGGGAAAATATTTGACAAGGTTATCCCCTTTTATTTATCAATCCTCCCTAACATTCCACAACAGATGAAGCACCAAACTACAGTCTTAGACTCACAACAGCTTTTCTTCCCACATGCACACTTTGACGGTGCAGCAAAAGATGGCAAATGTGCATGTGGCGTTTATATTTGTATTTCAAGTGATCTTCAATACTTCATGTTTTGGAACGGTGGCAATGGAACCAATAACAAAGCTGAGGCCATGGCTCTACATGGTCTGCTTCTATTCTGCACATTCATGGACATCGACCCAATCAATATCTATGGTGACTCCAAAATAATCATAGAGCACGTGAAGGGAAAGCAATCTATAAAAAATGACAGCCTTTCTGGATGGCTGGGCAGGATTTCATCTCTATGGAAGCCTACACCATTCCCTATCACACATATAAAGCGTGTGCAAAATGAGAAAGCGAATGAACTATCAAAGAAGGGTATGCAGTCTCCATATGGTAAATGGCAACTGAGTATCTCTGTAGAATCCTGCACACACGTCATCCAGCCCTTCTCTATGCCGGGTATTTAACGTCGACTATAATCTGGTACGTTTCATGATCCTGTTTCTGGGAAACAATGTCATATGGCCAGGTAGTTCCATATTTTTGATGTTTTTATTATGATATGATCTCTATACTGACCTCATACTTGAATTAAACAAAGAAAGATGTATATTTGAAAAAAACCTTCAGTTTTGGATGTCATGTCCAAGAAAAGTCTCTCTACAATCTGTATATTCAGGTCTATTTTCAATATAATATAAATACTATACAACTTTTTCTTCCAATTTTTTTTAAAGATTCATACTTCAAATAGAAAAAGTTTAATAAGTTTTATTAATTTTCAAATTTTCAATTATAATTATTTGGTAATATATATTATTAAAATTTTTAAATTTTTTATATTTTATAGTTTTTTATAATTTTGTTATTTAAAAAAAAAAAAAATTTATAGAATTTTAGTAAATGGTTTTGAAAATTATAGGAATAATTATTTTCTTTTCTTTCCTTTTACTTTTGACCGAAAATTAATCTCATGAAAAATTTAATCATAATTTTTTCAGAAAAAAATCTATTGAATTTATTTAATTAAGATTATTTTAAAATAATAATAAAATCCCGTTAAATTAAAAAATAATAGATAATGGTTTACTTCATCATATTTGGAATCCATTTCAAAAGAAGAACAATCATATTGGGCCTCTCCAAAAGATTTATTTATATAAAAGAATTTTGTGAGCCACTTTAGAAGGATACTAGTTATCTTTATAAATCATAATTCATGATATTTTTCATTTAGTTTACAATGTTATATTTATATCGTATAGATGCTACACTTATTCATATACAAATTTTATTGTATAGTTTGATGCATTATATATTATTTATAGAAATGTTTATCTTAGAATGATTATGAAGATTTTTATAAAAAATTAAAATTTATAAGTGTTTTTTTGTAAGCTAGGGTTTAAATTCGGAATTTGTAGGGACTTAACTTCTCACTATCAAGACGATTATGAATCGAGTCATTTTATAGGGGCAAAACTTATTAGTGTTAAAGGTACTTTTCGTAATAATTGTCTTTTTCATGGTTTAAATATATTATTTTGGGTCTCAAATTTATCCTCAAGGTCTGATTTTATTACACTTAGGCCATTATGAAGTCTTTCGTGGTCTTTTCCTTCTCATGTCATATTGATCACTTTTGACCAGATGGAATTTTATCTAATCTATTTGGACATTATTGTGCCAATTTTGTGCCCAAATATTACTGAAGTTGGTTAGAAATTCACTTTCATACCATAATCTCCCATCTTTGGTGGGTGCACTCGTACTTATTAGCAAATTCTTGTCAACTTTAATCATTTCTTCTTACTCTATCTACTACAAGTTGTCTAATTCATATTGTGTCAATCTTTAAGATTATTGATAATCATATTTTTCCTTGTAACACAAAGAACTTGTTTCTAACTTAATGTATGTGGTTGGCTTCATTTTCTTATGGTTAGGTAATGGACATTAGTAGTGATCATTACAAGGACGATTACATAATCTAGATGACCGAATCATGTTGGTATCATTTTCTATAGGTGTGTTTATTTGTATAAATAAACCAATCTTCCTCATTTCTCCCTTTTGGAACTCTCTTATTGCTTTTATCTTGCTTTATTCTCTTGTAGATTCTATTGTAGTATAGTTCCTATATGCTCTTAGGTCTCCATTTATTTCTATCTCTATCGTCCTCATTGTTTAGGGAGGCGGGGTCACCATTCTCTGTAACTATTATTTGCTCTTTAGGGACATACCTTTCGTGTTTGGGCTCAAAGATTATAGAAATTATGGTGTATATTTGCAATTTCTCGTGAAATTTTAATCAAAATCACAAGACACAAACCTACTCTACTACTCTGCAGAATTCAATTCACAATTTATAACATCAATCACACACATGCACATAGTATTTTTTCCATGGGAAAGCAATATGCTAAAAACCCCTTTGCCTTCTTACATTAATCTGATGAATAGAGATGTATTACAATTGCTAGCTCAATCTGAGCTCAACCTACAAGTGAATAACCTATCTCTCTGCTCACTAAGAAGTTGTAACCCAGACTTAGTCAATTTCTACCTCTGCTTGAGCCCCTATTTCCTTACGCAATTCCTAAGGAAATTAGGCCCATATTATTTAGGAATTTCCTCCAACATGATTGCACAATTCCCAAGTTTGATCATTTGAATGCATGCAACACCTGCACACTCGAGACTAGTCTACAATTGGTGTTACACTACCTTGGAATCTCCACCACAAGTGGGGAACTCGAATTATCTGCATGCACTAGCTATTTTGGGTTGATTGATCAGTTAATTGGTTGATCACTGAGTGAAATCGAAGTTTCACTGCACGATTGACCTTCCACTAGTTCCTCCAATAATAAGAACTAGTTTAACTGAAAACAACTTGAAATAACTGACCTTGATTGCTACAAATAAGCAATCACACATGCTTAATTGAACTCTAACTCCTCTAACTCGAATTTACTGAGCTAACTGAGTGACAAAATCCATGTCACAAAAGTTAACTACATCCAAGATGTCTACTGATGTGGAAATTTTAATTTTCCCAAGGCAAAATCAAATTGAGACTATCTTACTGCATTTTTTCAACACTCCCTCTCAACAAGAGAGGGATTATAAACCACCCTTATCTTACACCTATGGAATTCAAACTTCCCTCTTGACAAGGCCTTTGTCAAAATGTGAGCATCTTGTTCCTCTTTTGGGATGTATTGTAGCAACATTATCCACCTTTACACATAGTCTCATAAATGGTGTTACTAGATATCTATATGCTTGGATCAATCATGAAATACAATATTCTCAGAGATCTTGATGCAACTCTAATTATCCCAATATATCACAGTTGTATCCATCATTTGACTAAATAGTCCCACAAGTATCTTTCTCATCTAGATCGCCTCACATGCTACTTGACTTGCAACCATGTATTTTGCTTCTGTCAAGTTGAGTGCCACAAATCTTTGCTCCTTGTTGTACCAAGAAACAACTGCAGACCCAATAATGAAAATTCCACCTGATGTACTCTTTCAGTCTGATGGAATCCCCACCCAATTTTCATCTATGAAGCCACACAACTTCACTCTTTTTGTTTGTCAGTACCATAGTCCAAACTGGGTAGTACCTTTAAGGTACCATAAAATATGCTTAGCTGCCTTCTAAAACTATTTGGTCCTCCTAACCATAGCTTGGTTTAGTTGGTTGACTACATATCACATATCTGGTCATGTGTTCACAAGATACATCAATGAACCCACTAGTTGTCGATAAATGGTAGAATCCACCTTTTCACCTGAAGTGGCATTATCCTTCCTCTAGTTGGTCACTAGAGGTGTCTCCATGGGTTTACAACTCTCCATTGCAGAATATTTGTAGTATCTCATTTGCGTACTTGTCTTGACACACAAACAATTCCCCATCACATTGCCATACTTCCAACCCAAGGAAGTAGTACATTAGACCCATGTCCTTCATTTCAAATATCCTTGCAAGGTCCTCCTTGTAAGATTTGATCAACTGCTCATCACCAGTTAAAATCAAATTATCAACATATAAGACAAAATTAAGCAATTTACCTTCTACCAATAAATGAAAGAGGTTTGCGTCCACTTCACTTTTGGTGAAGCCCAAACTAATGAGATAGCTATCGATCCTAGTGTACTAAGCATAGGGTGCTTGTTTGAGACCGTACAATGCTCGCTTGAGTCTGCACACATGAGACTCCTGATAAATTGTCTCAAAATCTTATGGTTTCTCGATGTACACCTCCTCCTCAATAACCCCATTGAGAAATGTTGTCTTTACATCCATCTTGTGGATCTTCCACCCCATCTACATAGCCAATGCAAGAATTGATCTAATGGATAAGTACCTTGGTACAAGAGAAAAGGTATCCTCATAGTCAATTCCTTCAACTTGAGAGTACCCCATTGGCCACAAATTTGGCCTTATACTTCTCTATGCTTCCCTATGTTACATACTTAACCTTGAAGATCCATCTCGATCCCACAACTAATTTATCTATCGATCTTGGGACCACTTCCCAAACATTGTTCTTTATAATGGATTCGTATTTCTCCACCATTGCATCAACCCATACAATTTTCTCTATTTCTTCCTCGAAAGAGGATGGCTCGATCTCTACTTGTCAATCATTAGAGCCATGTAGTTAGTGTACCAATTAGATGACCTCCTCTGCCTGCACAAATTTGAAGGAGCTCCCACATTCTCCCTCACATCCTGGACAAGTCTATTAGATTCCTTGGTTATTTTTCTACCTTCTCTAGATGTTTCTGCTTCATTGGATGTATCCACTCTCTTCACATCTACTTGTGGCTGCTCCACAACTTCATGAGGCTCCTCCTTTGGAGCTAAAATCTCCTCTTTTGGTGGGATATGAATCTCCCTCTCAAGATAACACCACATTGCTTTCTCCTCATCAAACCTTACATCCCTTCGCACAACTGTCATTCTGTGGGAAGGTATGTACACACGGTAGTTGTGAGGAGTTTTTGTGGAACCCACAAATACTCCAACTCTGCTATCAACTCAAGCTTCTTCCTTGATTCTTTGAAGGTATGGCAATAAACAAAGGCTCCAAAAATCCGGAAGTGCGACACATCTAGTTTTCTCCTCAAGAAATCCTCCTCTGGTGTAATCATACCAAGAATCTAATAAGGAATCTGGTTCTGCAGATAGATTGTTGTGTTGCATGCCTCAACCCACAAATGCAAAGGTAGGCCTTGGTCATGTAACATAGCCCTCATAGCTTCCACAATGTTACAGTTCTTTCTCTTATTCACCCCATTTTGTTGTGGATTGTGGGGTGTTGTCATCTTTCTTCAAATGCCTTCTTTTGCACATAAATTTTTGAATTCATTTGAAACATACTCACCTCCATTATCGCTATTGAGATCCTTCAACTTCTTATTGGTTTGTTTCTCAAACAATGTCTTGAATTCTGCAAACTTGGAGAATGTCTCATCTTTCTTTTGCATGAAGAAGATCCAACACTTCTTTGAGAAATCATCAATAAAAATGACAAAATATTTGTGTCTAGAAATGGAGGCTATTAAGAAAGGTCCACAGAAATCAGAGTGGACCCTTTCCAAGACTACATATGCTTTGTTGTCCCGATCAAGGAATGTGAATTTTGCATACTTCCCCAAGGTACATCATTTTTATACATCTTGTTGCTCAAGTGCTCCTTTAGGGAGGTCAGTGGCTATTTGTTGCATAATCTACAAGGCTCCATGATGCAAATGGCCAAGTCTTGTGTGCCAAAGTTCCCTGACATTGCGGCTCTGCACTTTCTCTGTCTTACTGCTTATAGCAGCACAATATTCCACATCTAGCTTATAAAGGTTCTTCACACGAACCCCTATCTGCTTCACCTGTCCCGTGGCTATGTATCTCAAGAATGCTTTCCCTTTGCTGAAGATGACATCATAACCACGATTTTCCACAACTACAACAGAGATGAGCTTTTTCTTTAGGCTTGGAACGAACATGACATCCTTATGTTTGAGAGGGGAACCTGATAACCTCTGAAAGGTGTCTGTACTAATCCCAGTCACGTTGTACCTTTCGTCGTCTCCCAACTCGATGTGCATATGGAGATCTTTCTCCTCTTGGTCATTGAAAAACTCTCTACACCTTGTCATGTAGAACGATGCACCTAAGTCCAAGTACCACATGCTCCCCATCAATGTGCTAGGCATGCATGCGATAAGGGTGAATTCAAGCTTGAACTGTGAAGCCAAAGGTTCACCTACAGCTCCTCCTAAGGTCTTCTTGCTTGACTTTTTGTGTGGACACTTTGTGGCATAGTGCCCGAATTCATGACAATTGAAGCATTTAATTTTGGACAAATCTTTCTTCTTGTCCCCTTGGCTAGATTCAAGTTTGGTTTGAGATTTCTTCCCTTTTCCCTTCTTTCCCTTTCCAGCCAATGCAAAGTTTTCTTCATCCTCGCCCTTGGATGAAGTTCAATCTCTCGTATTCTGCCTTATTTCCTCCTGTACCAAAACAGACCATAAGCATTCCCAATTCGGTAGTTTCTCCCTCCCGTTCACCAAATCTTGATAGGTATGCCAACTCTTGGGAAGGCCTAGAAGGGCTAGGCTTAGCAAGTCATGTTTTGCAACATTAACACCAACCCCACCAAGTTCATCACAAACTTGTGTAAATATGCTCAAATACTGTGGAATAATATCATTCTTCTCCATCTTGATATTTCGAAGTTTATCCTTGGGCACCAGTTTCTTGTGGTTGATGCTATTCTCGAACAATTCTGTTAGTGCTTTCCACATTATTAAAGGAGTTCCTTTCGCATGGAGATTTGAGATGATGTGGTATCGCACTCCCTCCAAGATTATTCTCCTCGCCTTGGCTACATCTTTCTTCCATTGGGTTGGTTTTGTGCATCAAATGCTTGTCGTTTTGCAACATTTGTCTTAATGTATTATGGCAAGCCAGTGTCATCCAATACCGCCTCCATGCGATCCTTCCATGCAATGAAATTAGAGCTACCTTCCAAGGCATACTCTAGTCTCAGCCCGTTAAAGGTCATCTTCCCAACTTTGTAGAGATCCTACTACATTGAATTGCAAATTCAATCCTCCTGAGAAACAACTTCAAAAATTATGTTCTAATGTGAATCCTGCTCTGATACCATGTAGAAATTATGGTGTAGATTTGCAACTGCTCATGAAATTTTAATCAAAATCACAAGACACAAACCTACTCTACGACTCTGTGGAATTCAATACATAATTTAGAACATCAATCACATGCATGCAATGAGAGATAACACATATGCACACAATATTTTTTTCCAGGGGAAAGCAATCTGCTAAAAACCCCTTTTCCTGCTTTCATTAATCTGATGAATATATATGTATTATAATTTCTAGCTCAATCTAAGCTCAACCTGCAAGTGAATAACCTGTCTCTTTTCTCACTGAGAAGCTCTGACCCAAACTTAGTCAATTTCTGCCTCTGCTTGAGCCCCTATTTCCTTGCCCAATTCCTGAGGAAATTAGACCCTTATTATTTAGGAATTTCCTCCAAAATGATTGCGCAATTCCCAAGGTTGATCATTTGACTACATGCAACACCTATACACTCAAGAATAGTCTACAACTAGTGTTACTCTGCCTTGGAAAATCTACCACAACTGGGGAACTCGAATTCTCTGCATGCACTAGCAATTTTGGGTGGATTGATTAGTTAACTAGTTGATCATTGAGTTAGACTAAAGTCTCATTGCATAATTGACCTTCCACTTGTTCTTCCAATAGTTAGAATTAGTTTAACTGAAAACAACTTGAAATAGCTGACCTTGATTGCTACAAATTAGCAATCACACATACTTAACTGAACTCTAACTCCTCTAACTCGAATTTTCCAAGCTAACTAAGTGACAAAATCCATGTCACACAAGTTAACTGCATCCAAATTCTCTGTTGATATGGAAATTTGATTTTTCTCAATTTGACCAAGACAAAATCAAATTAAAACTTTCTTGTTACATTTTTCAACAAAAATTACATCTAAAAACGATTAAAAACATATATCTTTCAATACTTTGACAAATTAATTTTTATCATCTCAACCATCAACTTGTGAAGTTAAAGACAGACTTCAGATAAATAGATAAATACATACATATATCGTCTATTTTCTTTATATATATAAAGTGTTAATTTAGTTATTTTAAACTTTTATTTACAAAACTTTCGCTTCATCTCAAATACACTAATTAACCCACAAAATATCTCATATATCTTTTAAAACCTTCAAATTGTAAACTAAACATAAAATCAAGTTCGCTTATCACAATGGGCATAGTAATCCAATTATTTTTGTATAAACATTGCTACTTCATTCTCGAGATAATTCTCCCGGCTGGCAAATCTATGTGCTTGGAAATCTATTAGCAAAAGTGATCCATGGATTTATGTATCCTCTTTTTGATTTAATTTTCAACATAGCAACTTGAGGTCAACTTCTTTGTGGTACTCGAGATAAAAAGGAAAGAACTTACCAATGGCGAGAAAAAAATAATCCTTTGATCCATTTTTCTAACTTGTGATTAAATTTATGTAAGAAATTTATTATTTTATGAAAAAAAATTAAATTCGAAAGAAAGAAAGAAATAAATAAATTATTACAAATTTTTCGCTAAATAAAAAATCTCAAGAGCAAATTGATTTTTCAAAATGTTTAACAAATTTATATTAAGATTTAAAATAAATTTATATTAAGATATATTGAAGTTATAATTTAATGGTATTGTTATTTTTATTTTATATATTTTTATAAGGTTAATTGGATATAGTTAGGAAAAATGTTGTTATCCTTTTTATTATAGACATTTAATATATTGAGTTCAAAATGAGTATATTTTTGGGATAATTTGGAGTTTTATTGAAAGAAAGTCTTGTTGAAATTGAATCCAAATGAAAAGGTTAACCATCTTTCTTCTCAATTACTCAAAATAAATCTAATTTACAAATTACTTTATATTTAGTCATATATAACAATATTTGTTTTTTTTTTTTTTTGAAATGTCATTAATAAAAATATTTTAGAAGTGGCAAAATCTATAATAATATAGTAATCAACTAAAAATCAAGATAATACTAATTAGCTACCATTCAAGAATGCCGCTCATCATCTTATTCTAACTAAATATATGTAAATTTTATACCATCAACTTACTCCTTAGATAAACTCTTTTTAAATTAAAAATACTTTTATATCTTAATATAATATAAAAATAATTTAAACTTAAATAATATAAAAAAACCATAGTTATCATCAAAATTATCTTTTGATCCTATTATATATTGTTTAATAATAATTAACTTCAATTTCATAAACCAATCTAGATTTATCTTAATTCTTAATCTATCAAGTATTAAGATGGATCAAATCTCTTTTCACTTTAAAAGAGTTTTGCATCTCCAGAAATTTGATCCCTCTCAACCCATGATAGATGTGAAGTTAAGATGGACCTAGTCTGGTTTAATTCTTATTTATAATTTTTTGTTTGTTTGTTTGTCAAATTGTTTGTGATCCTTTAGGCTCTGGGTCACACCAACCCTAAGTTGGTTGGATTTTTTTAGCATGTCTCATCCCCCTAGCACAAGGCACAACCACCCCCATGGACTGGGTTGACTTGGTAATGAGGCTCATTCTTAACCAATTGTGCTAGTGAGATTTGACAATTATGATTTCTAATCATAATTATAATTATAATTATTAATTTTTATTTTATTTTTTTTTATTTTTATTTTATTTTATTTATTTATTTATTTATTTTTCTTTTATTATTATTATTATTATTTTTTTTTTTTTTTCCAGTGAAAACATTAAAAATTATAACATCTCCACCATACTAGATAAGTTTACTTATGAACCTCAAATATAAAGAATTTTTTTACTAAAAAGTGAATTTGATAAGATATAATATTATAATATTATGTGTTACCCAATATTTATTACCACCGAAAGCCCAATAAATAGTGGCCAAGGGTGGGAGAAATACTAATTAAAATGTAACGTGCTTACATTTTATTTAATATTTCCCATCACACCCAGCCTCAATATTACATTTGACTCAATATTCCCCCTCACCCCTGTTAATATTATAGTTGAGTTTATTTATATTTAATTTCAAATATAAAGCAAAATTACAATGAGAAGTGGCCTTGTTGAAGGGAAATATTGGGTAAAATGCAATATTGTAGATAAAAATATTAGATAAAATGTAATAATTTCATTTTCTCTAATATTTTCCCACTTCCCATCATATCTAAACAAATGGGCAGTACAAACACATCCATTATCTTTTTTTAAGCTTTAGAGGCTACATAGATTCAATGCCATCATTTTCTATAGCTAATTATGTATCTAAATATAACCTCAAACTAAGATGGATTTGAGCTAGTTTAATTCCCTCTTAAAATAGGTTATATTCCACATGAATACCATTGTTTCCTAAAACCATGGCTCAATAACAGGGATATTTTTTTAAATTTATTTTTTATAAGGTTATTTTTATTTTGTTACTTTGTTACTTTTATTTATTTTTAACTGAATCAAAATGTTTACATTATGTCATGTTACACATTGCTAATATATTATAAATCTCAATTCAATAAATGAATTACATATATCTATTTTTCTTTTTATTTCAATTATTTTATCTCACTATATAAAATATGATATAAAAAAAAAAAATTGAAATATTTTATTTAAAGTGAAAATTAAAATATTTTTGCTATAATTAATATTAATTTAAAATAACAACATATATTTATATTAACCAAAAATATATATATATATATATAATTTTTTAATATATTAAACTTAATAACATCTCCCTCATTCCATATACTAGGTTGCGAGCACCCAACTAAGAAAACATGATGAAACCTAAACCTCTAACCCAAATAAACTTATCTTAATAATAAAAGTAACCTCCAATATAATATGCTCTTTTGTCCTTCCCAAAAAAGAAAGCTAAAGAAAAAGTTATCATATTTAAGAGTGGGAGGAACTTCGCTGCCCTTCCCTTTCAGTTTGCCATTGGGCGCCCCAGATGAGGGTTATCTGCCACGTCATTCAGTTCGATATTAATCGTCAAATGACCATCGGACGGCTCAAGAGTGTTCTCGTGTCTCCATCTCGAAGAGGTTTTCAGTTTCCGCTTTGTAGAAATGCTGCCCGTTTTGAACCACGCTTCTGCAACCCTGGGGGATCTAGATCTTCCATGCCAAGAAGAAAGCCTGTTTGAGACGGTCAGAGGACAAAACCCTCGGGAAATATAAATCCTCATCGCTGACGAATAAGGTATAAATTCTTCTGGGACGTTCTGAAAAAAAACCCTGTGTGCTTGCTTTCCCTTTTCAATTTTTAAGCTAAAAAGCTCAAAGGATTTTAATATTTGTGTGTTTGACTTGAAGTCTTGGTTTTTTAATGCTAAAACTTGGGGAAGGAATGCGTATTCGTCCTCTTTCGAACACGTTGCTTTTGAGGTTCTGATATTTATTGTGTTTGCAGCTCATTTTTGGTGTTTGCGTTCGTGCGGTCCTTTTAACTAGATAAATCGCCGGCAGAAGAAAGAGGATTAACGGCGCTAGCAGGCTGTTTTATGGCTCTTTAAATTTCTGATTTTAGACTCGGTGAAAGAAAATGCGCAGGTATTTAAGGCGGGAATAAGTTTAAGAAGTTCTGTTAGATTTTTCTTTAGCTGGCCACAGCTTGGACTTGACGAAAGTTTCGATTTATATATTAAGGAGGCAGATGCGCTTGCAAGCGGTCAGAAACTTGAAAGGAAAGCAAAATGAACGCTCCCGGGGGTCTTTTAGGTCCGGAGGCTTCGTTTCCGGCACTGCCTTTATGTGATTTAGTCGGTTCATGCTTGTTCTTTTTGTCACGTTGTTGTCTTCTTCGCGATTAGCTGTCGGTTCGTGAAGATTTTGAACGTTTAGTTCCAGCTTTACAGCATGTAAATAAAACTTGCCCTTCCTTTAAAGCCAGGGCGAGAAAACTTAGACGGCTGTGCGCATTGGATTTATTTGCAGTCATCAGGTTGTTAGGCTATCTGTGCGCTTTCCTTTTCAAAGCAGGTTTTCCTTTTGGCTAAAATTTGCGTTTATATTTATGTACAGTGTGTTGTGTTTTTTCATTTTGGAAAATATTATTTTCTCCACGAAGTTGTGATGCTTTTGATTTCTAATGGCTAAGTATTTTCGATTAAACAGGCGTTCTTTGGATTTGTATTTCGTCTTCTGGAGGTCACGATGAAGGAGCAGCAGCAGCACATATTTGGAGGTCAAACGAAGTCGAAATTGGCTGGAGGAAATGCTAAACCTAGGAAGTACAGTTCTCATAAATGGAGCTTTAATGGTGCTTTTGCGTCACAAAAGCATCATTGTAAACCTCCGATTTTGCAAGATCAAAGAACTGATAACAAGAAACAGCGATTATTCCCCCCTAAAAAGCCTGAACGGAAACAAAATCTACCTTCTGCTCCAGATGCGCCCCGCAACACAACATCTTACATAATACGAGCCAAAAACTCCGGCGGAATAGCCCCCTGCATAAACACTCCTCCCACTCCCTCTGCGCCTGCTTCCGTTGATCTTATCACTTCTCCTCCTTACAAAGAAGATGTCGTTGAGCAAGCTAACCAAGAGTGGGGTGTGGATAGCTACGGTTCCATGAAGGGCCTCTTGAGAGTTCGCCACATGAACCAGCAAAATGATGATCTTGAACCAAATCTGGAGAAATGTGTACAAGTTTTTGAAAAAAAGCATGAACAAAGCCTAGATCTTGATATAAGCCGTTTTGAGATGGTTTACCCCGCCAACAATGAAATTGGACCTCAAAGCCTTGAAGTTCGTATAACTGACCAGGATAACCAGATAGCTTATCTGGAAGAATCCAACTCAAGTTTGAAGGAACGAGTGTTTTATATGGAGCAAGAACTTAATAACCTTAAACGCCGTATGCAGGTTTTGGAAGTCGCTAATGCTTTCAGAGTAAGAGAAATTTGCCCTGGCGAGGCTTCCTTTGCCTGATTTTTGATTTCTCTGTACATAGAAGCCAATTCTCTGTGGCCTTGGTCTGCTCTACCTTTCTTCCCCCTAACTTCTCTGTACATAGAAACCAATCCGCTGTGGCCTAGGTCTGCTCTGCCTCGCAGTTGTCCTACCTTCAAACGCTAATTTTCTTTTACATTCCGCGTCGTAGCAGTTCTGCAGCCATATGACCTGAGTATTTGTAAGGGCGTTGTTTTAGAATGAAGATCACTGTGACTGTCTGAGCGTTACTCCATCTCCACAAGATTATTATGTTCTGTAGCTATTTCGTATGTTTTTTCTACATTTTACCCATTGTTTTGGACGGATCTCCCTGCCCTGGGAATGTACTGTACCTCTCTCATTTGAAACCCTTGCAAAACTTGGTAGGTAAGGGGTTGTACTAGGATTAGGATGTCTGGCTTACTTGAACAGCTGATTGTACATAGGCATCACTTGTATCATAAGGCAGGGGCAAATTTAGCAGTTTCTATTACTTGAACAGCTGATTGTACATAGGCATCACTTGTACCATAAGGCAGGGGGCAAATTTGGCAGTTTCTATTGTAGAGCCTATCACTTGTATCATAAGGCAGGGAGCAAATTTGGCAGTTTCTATTGTAGATTACCACAGTTGTGGCAACATCCAGGAAACACATCATACTCCCAAGAGCCGTTGATAGTTACAGTGTACACTATTACTAATGGTAGTACTGCATTGACATAGGCCTTTCTTTGACAGCTAAAAGGAGATTTTAAGCCTTGCTAGAGGATTACATGAAAGAAACATTTTGATCTGTAACAATATTATGCCTTTTAATTGTGGTATGATGCCAAATTTGGTTCTGCATTAGATTAAATTTTGACATACTTCAGTTGGTGTAAATATGATAATTTTGATCAGCACAGATGCTAAAAATTGGTTCTTGATTTTTAACAGCCGGCTACTTATTTGTTTGTCTGGAGAGGTTTGTTTCTTTTTATAGTGAAAAATTGGGTGAAATTTAAAAATTGTTAGTTCCAGTGTGTTTTGAGAGCCATTGAAATAAAGTTCCAGCTGATATGCAGAAGCAGTGGCAACAAATCTAAAACTTTAGATCAGGGTTAAAAAGTCCCTTCACTCATTTTCTCGTTAAGACAGGCTATTCATGGGTTAGTTTATAGGCTAATTCAACACAAGATCCTAACACATTTGGCTAACATTTCTTCTGCCATGCATGAATGCTTAACTCACTCTCTTTTTACAATTAGCATCTCAAAATTAGTTGAAGTACATTGCATTTCAAATCTCTGGTACTCTGGTTTATTGATGATCAAACAATTTCTGGTCTCTGGTCTTTTTTTAATTGATGTGTTTTCCTTTTAAAGCAAATATGTTTTGAAATATATTCGGTTTATGCCAGAAGGCCCAAGCATGATCAAAGGATTCGCCACTCTATGTTTCGAACCCGCAAGGATCGGTGTCAAAATTGGTCCGAGTCAACTCGCTTGGAGATGCCCTAGATAATCAAACTTGGATTCGGTGAGTTTCCCAGCTCGAGAGTTTTTCTGAGGGGGGAAGAGAAATTACCAGGTGGAAGTTCCAGTCAATCTCTTACTCTCCGGCCTTGCCAAGCCTCGCCTCTCTACTTTGAACATAAACAGTGACTGAATGTTGCTTATCCTTTGTTTTAGTTACAGAACTTCATCCCTTTTTCTAGCCCTGCACATTTTTATGTCAGTGTTCAACGCTATTCAACTCTAACCCATAAGGCATACTTTATTTTATAGTGGATTTTATATTGATTATCGCTGTATTAGGTAGCTTTTGATAATTAATATTTATATGTCTATAATAGATTTTTCAACATTTCATTTGTCAATTTAACATTTGTATGTCTGTTTGGTGCTAGACCAGAGTTACATTATGATTATATATTCCTGTTTGGTGCTAGACCGAGTTACAATATGATTATATATTAACAAAGAAAAATACACAGAGAGGCACAGTTTGTTTTCTATTCCTTTATTCCTGTGTACTGTAGGAAAATAATTTAAAATAATTGAATTGATCCGAGTCTAACTTTGTCTGAAATCAAGATAACCTGGTATTCTTAATTTTTTAAACCTAGGCAACCGTACAGGCAACGTGTAGGTTACTCCTTTACATGAAAATAATTGATGTGATCTTAGATTAACTTTGTCTGAAATCAACATAACGTGCAGGTTTCTGCTTTACATGAAGTTTCAGATGGAAAGTTGAAATATGTTATTTTTAAATGATAAAAAAAAATACAGTTTTTATTAAATTTTTTATAAATGAATTAAATTGAAATTATAAAAGATTAATTTATTTGCTTGTAAATTTATACCACGGAAAATCTAATTGAACGCAAACGTAATCCTAAAATCAGAATATCTTCCTTTGAATTCCGTTGGGTGAATTTTGCTAGTCAAATTCTCACGCATTCATTCGTATGGTCGAAGGTTGTTCCATTTTGTTTGCATACGTATCATAAATGTATCATGGTTATCAGGTCAAATATGTACCAATCATTCTTTTTACTTTTTATTTATTTATTCTTCTTTCTAGCCTTAAAGCAAGGGTCACAACCAGAGCCACGTGGTTAAGCTTCGTCATGGAGAATCCACTTGGAACCGTTATTGACGTTTGAGATTGAAGAATTTCACTCTTTTGGCCGCCGGAGTATTGCATTAAAGATATTCTCTCTGTAGTTTCTCCTTTTGTCCTCTCGGTAGTTTCATTTTCTAAGATAATATATATTATATATTTTTAAATTTTAAATTAAAAATATTTAATTTATAAAAATAAAATAAATTATTAAAAATAATATTAATTAATATATTTATTTAAAAATCTTTAACTTTTTTAAGATATTTCTTACACATTCGCGAATATATATTCTTTTTTATGTGTAATTTATAAATCCAATATCATGTTCATGTTGTTTTGGATTGTTAAAAAAAATGCCATGTTTTTGGAGTTTATTCAAAGATATTGTATGTATTTAGCTTTTCCTAAATTATTTATGAAAAAAAAAAGGATGTGTATGTTAGTTCACTTAGCTTTTTCTAAATTATTTATGAAAAAAAATTTGTATGCTAGTTCACATTATTTCTTAGAAACATTTATGAGTAATATAATTTTTATTTTTAGTGTTTATTTAGAAACATCACATTTGGTTGTTTGATCAATTGTATATAAAATATATATATAGAAAACGTTTGATCACTTGTTATATAAATTAATATATATATTATATAGAAATGAAATGAATATGAGAGTTTTATTAAAAAAGAAATTGAGAGATTGGGATATGGCTTAGAATCATTATATTTTTTCAAAATAGTTAATATTTTTATTGAGATTGAGCACTTAGACTCAATCTAATATTTAAAGTAAATATCTCGATTTGAGGTTGACTTTCAAGTTTTTTTTTTTAAACTTTCACGATGCATGAGGTTGACTTTCAAGTTTTTTTTTAAAACTTTCCCATGCATGAGGTTGATTTCCAAGTTTTTTTTCGTGTCTAATCAAGACTTTCTTGATGATGCATGCCTCTTATTCCTTTGGTAGTGTTGGTGTGCTTTCCATTTTTTGCGTCTTATTTCTAAAGGAATTGTCAACTTGTTCTAAAACAAGGGAGTATTGATTGTTGATTTGAGTTCTAGATAAGGGTTGCTCCTTTGCCATTGAAATCATTTCTTTTGCAGATCTTTGCCATTGAAATTATATCTTCTATAGGTTATTTTTCATGGATTTCCTCCTTTTTTGCTTTTGGAGTTGCTTCTTTCTCCTCCAGAACCTTTTTTCACTTATTGTTTTGTGATTCTTCTAATCTGATTTCTTCTTGCGATTGTAGGGTCTCTATTTCTACTTGATTCTCTAGATTTTTAATTTCCCCTTCTTTTGTATCAGGGTTCATGAATTCTTCTTCTAGAGCCCCTTTCCTTTTGATTTGATTACTTTTCTCCTTGTCATTTTCTTCTTTAGACTGCAAGACCTAAAAATGGTTTTCCGAGGTCAAGGTCACATTTTTGCCTTGTGTGGATTGAGATTTGGTTGTTGTCGATTTTTCTTTATTCTCCCCCATTTTGTTGTATTTTCCATTTTTCTTCTTGTTCTGTTTTTGAATCCTCCCCTTTGCCTAATTATTACTTCTTACAATCTATTGCAAAATGATTATATTCATGGCAATATCTACATTTGAAGGGTAATTGATCATAGTCAAGAATATGACAATGAGTACAATAACCTTGTGTGATATTTATGTCTAAGGGCAATCTTTCCCCAGATCTACTTCAACACAAATTTTTTGCACATGCAAACTAAAATCCTTTGGGTTCATTCCTATCTAGATATTTCCCCAACCCATTTTCGATTGCACGTACAAAACCATCACTCCAACATGAAAGCGAAAGCCAAGGAAGCTTGACCTAAACTAGAATTGCATTTGGTATGTCTTCATCTAGATCAAAGTCCAGTGAGCATTGGTTCAGATACATACCATTGGCCCCCAAAAAATATGGTCCATTTCGAAAAGTACATCTTTATCTTCCTTAAATTCGAACATGAAGGCAAAAAATCCATTTTTACATGCATGCATTCCAATATTCCTTTTATCAATGGCTTCCAAGTTTTCTCCAGCCATAACTCCATGGATCTTCAGGACGACCACATTCCCATGAACTTCCTCACTAAAGCTCGTTTTGAATATGCGAATAGCCTTCACCTTCTTCACAAATATTTCTCACATTTCCTCAGATTTGGATTTTTTGGAGTGAAGGTACAAGGGCTTGGAAGGGTGCAACCTTATCCGACGGAGGGGGAACAACCGCCTCCAAAGCAACCATCTCAAGTGCAAATCAAGCTTGGAAGTATCACACCCGCTTAAAAACTAGGCTGAGTGATAAATCTTGTCATACCTTTGAATCAATGGTGACGACATTCATAAGATCATGTTTGCCTGAGGCAAGGTGATGACAACCACACACAACGACCTTCAACATGCACGTTTCACAATTGAGGAGTGAAGGTTTAAAAGTTCTGATAGGCGGCTGTTGACACCTAATCCTCTGCGATTGGGTGAATTTGGAATGTGAACAGTCATCAAGAAGATGAACTGAGCAGTCACATTCTTTGTATATAACAATAGCTACCTAATGAAATAAATCAATCAGTTTTCTGCCAAAACTGGAGTTACTCTTGGCCTGACGTGGTATCAGAGCCAACTCCTTGTTTAGCTATTATGCTCCCGTAACTCCTCTATCCTGGTCTCAGCCTCAGCCTCTGTCCTGAAATAACCTGCCTCTACCATATTCCTTCCAGCACTGCGCATCTGTCCATACTGTCCAGACAAAAGCACTGTACCATTCCTGTTTTAGCGCTGATGATTGAGTGGTGTACGCTGAAGGAATCTGCGTTGAATACGCTGGTCATTTGAATATGTTGGTTGCTAAAACATCTTGGTTATCGATGGCGTGGGAACCAGTCTCAGGATTCTGTTCATATATCTGAATTTTTATTATTTTCCCTTACCATTACGCTGCATGACTCCCTAGGGTTTGTTAGCATAGACGTTTTAAATTTTTTTGCATCTTTACACTTAAGAAAATCGCTGCATAAGTTCAAAGTTTTTTTTGTGGGATGATTTCGGTATTAACACAGAATTCTGCATCCAAAACCAAGCTCAGACTGAACCTCGCTCTGGCCAAGATGCCCCTGTAAACAAGGTCCGAATATCTTCAATTATGGTAGCAAAGCACATTTCCGAACCCTACAATTATTCAGAGACGGATTAAGAATTTTGGTCCTCTTAAAACTAGCGAGAGCAAGCAATCGGAAGCCTGGAAGTGGTACGTGTTGGCTCTTGATCGTGATCTGTGAATTCGGGACTAATTTTTGTGTCTACTCTGATGACATTCAACGCTGTATTATTGGTGATATATATGTGGATTTTTTCAAGCTTTCAGTGATATATATGCAGTGATATATATGCGGATTTTTTCAAGCTTTCAGTGATATATATGCAGTGATATATATGCGGATTTTTGCAAGCTTTTAGTGATATATATGCAGTGATGTATATACATTGATATATATATGCGGATTTTTGCAAGCTTTCAGTGATATATATGCAGTGATGTATATACAGTGATATATATGCGGATTTTTGCAAGCTTTTAGTTATATTTTGGTAATTTCTAATGGGATTTGGCTCATTTCCATTAGTCTTCACTAAGGGTTCGGTCCTTTTCCACTAATCTTCACTGAGATTTTCATCTTTTCAGTAAGTTTGGCCAAAATCGGGTGACTCCAATAAGTTTGCATCGAGAAGCTGCAACTTGAAATTGAGTAACGTAGCGCCCTGGACTTAATATTGCTAGTGGTCATGGAGAGGAAGAATGAGTCATGACCATTGTTGTTATTGTGGTTATCTTCATTCTCCCAGCATTATGTAAAATGTCCATTCGAAGTTTGTATGTTGGATATATTATATAAGAGTTTTTTAAGCATTGGAGGGATTTGAAGAAAACATAGTGCATAAAGTATTTTTGCCCTTTTGAGTACAATTTCACTGTATATCAGCAGAAGTATTTTTTTTCTATCAGCAGAAGTATTTTTTACAAAATGCATTCAATCATCTCTATCGTAGGAATAGTTCTCACTGGCAAGGAGAACTATCCTGATTGGTCCCAGATGATACAACACACCCTCATCTTCAATGAGTTGTG
>APFE030869117.1:11125-22930 GCA_000404065.3 Pinus taeda | reverse complement strand
GGGGGGTGTCTATGGAATTCAGGTAATGAGCAACTTCAAGTTAGTCATTAGCTACGCTAAAAAAAAAAAAACAGTGGTGGAGAAATGTAGGTTTGCAAGGGTTGTTGTAGAAATTACTCTCCCTTTCTCAAACTTTTAAGTGGGTTTCATTTACTCGCATTTTGAGAATGAAACCAGAAAGAAGATGAGTTTTCAATGAAAACACTTCTTCTCCCTACACGCTACTTTAGAGTCTATGAATTCATTAATGGGAAAGAAGGGGAGGCTATGGAATTCCACTTATAGCTTTCTTTGTGTATCTTTTTAAAGTTCTTTGTAATATCTCTTTGACAGTAATGAAGAAAGTATGTTAAGAAATACTCGAGTAGGAATTTATTTATTTTGTAAACCATGGTGGATTGGTAACTCTTTGGAGTGATATATGTTAGGCTCGAGTTCAAACCTTTCAGTTGCCACTATACCACGAAGAGTAATATGATCTGCCTATAAGACGAATATACCAGGAATATATGACTTAGCAACAATTGAGATGTCGTGTATTGTCTATAAACAGAGTAACTCCATGGGGTTTCCTATACCTCTAACCTCATCACAACAGTATTAACAAGTCATTTTCGTGGAATCGAACTTGAAAAGAGAGTTTTAATGGCCCATCTTAACCACTAAGCCTACCCTTACTTGGCTACTCAAATAGAAAACTTGTTAAAAAAAATAATGGAAAACATAGGATTAAAAATGTTGTCTTTGTTTAGGGAAGGGTGAGAAATACGAGTGAGGGGGCGCTCCTTTTAGACATAAAACTTTTGGTGAGTGATCTTCAAGCTAGTCCAACCATGACTAGCTTAACGTATAACCTTTTTTTTCACTTTAGTATTTGGAGAAGAGTGAAAAGTACACGTGAGGGAGAGCTCTTTTTAGATTTTTAAATTTTTGGCGAATGATCTTCACGTTAGTCCAGACATGATTAGTTTATGTATAATCCTCTTTTTTTTAATAAGTTAGAGTTTGGGAAAAATTATACAAGTAAAATTAAGTAACTAAGCCACCTTAAATATGATATTAATTCATATACCATTTTATTTATAAATTTATAACAAATTTATGAAATAGATGTCTTAGATATCTATTTACATAATAACTACAATGAGCTTTATAATTTTACAAAATCTAAAAACAACTATACATGATGTTAGGTATGGTGTATAATTATATGAATCTGCCTAAATTCAATATATTGTTGTATATTATATTTTAACTTGGCAGATGGCATCAGATTATAAAGATGTTTAAAAATCACCAAAGGTGGAGGCGTTTAAATAATAACATATATTGTATTAGATATATTTCATTTTAATTAAATATTGTTGTATTGGGTGAATGATCACAATGTGAGTGGGGTTGGGGGAGCAGCATCCACCCCACTTAATCTTGAGGGTCATAAGGGGGTTGCAATGGGCACTTGGCATGCTCCCCCATGCAATTTTCATGTGGCATATATTATTTATCACAATGGAGTTGAGGTGGTGGTTTGAGATTTTCTGTTGTTATTTCCTATCAATGCATGGTGGTTTGGTGCTCTGAGGGGAGGAAGGATTGGTCATATGGATACCTTGATAATCTACTAAGAAATGTACGGAGTGGTAATTACTTGTTCAAATGTCTCTTATGCATGTGTTATAGAAGAGGGAATAGGCTTACAAGGAAAATTTGGGATCCTAGTCCTAGGAAAATCGCTAAGTTCAAGGAGTTGATGAGAGAAGAGGATGAACCTCTCCCACCAATGGTAGGCATGTAGTGGCATTCATCCCCTTGAATTTGGTTGACCTTAGAGGTAAGTCAAACTCCCTATTTTGTTTGGATCTTTTGTTCTGTTTGTATGACATGCAAGTTCATTTTCCAGTGATATGTATATGAAACTACTTGAGGTTTATGTAAAATTGCAAGTGATTAAATTTGAGTTTTTTAAGGCTCTTATGTCAAATTCATAAACACATAAACATGAATTTAAACTTCAGAATATTGCAAACAATACCACCATAACAATAAACACAAAACAACGAGTGATGAAGGAGTTCACCCCTCCTGACCTATGTCTCCTGGTCCAACTTCCAATAGTTGGACCTATTTCATTATGCTCATAAAATGGTGTTTGCATCAAGTTATAGTGCTCAAATGGCTTCAACAAAAGCTCCAATGACTTCAAAACTCAAAAAAAAAAAAAAAAACCTTGTCTAGCCTCTTTCTACTCCCATTAGTTGGGTCTATTTCATTATGCTCATAAAATGGTGTTTGCATCAAGTTATACTGCTCAAATGGCTTCAACAATAGCTCCAATGACTTCAAAACCTAAAAACAAAAAAAATAAAAACAAAAACAAAAACAAACTTGTCTAGCCTCTTTCTACTCCCAATAGTTTGGCATATTTCATTATGCTCATAAAAATGGTGTTTGCATCAAGTTATAGTGCTCAAATGGCTTCAATAATAGCTCCAATGACTTCAAAACTAACAAAAACAAAAAGAAAAACTTGTCTAGCCTCTTTCTACTCCCAATAGTTGGGCCTATTTCATTATGCTCATAAAATGGTGTTTGCATCAAGTTATAGTGCTCAAATGGCTTCAACAATAGCTCCAATAACTTCAAAACTAAAAAAAAAAAAAAACTTGTCTAGCCTCTTTCTACTCCCAAAAGGCCAAAAACTAAGAAAGTTATGCCTCTTTTTCTCTTTTCCCAAATTTTGCAGCTATTTTCCCCACAATTTGGCCAAAACCTGACTCACATGCCCCAAACATGAAAACGGCACACTAAACTTAGCATGATTCTCGCTTGACACGCAAATTTGTAGAGCGGATAAGGGTGCCTTTAAACCCCCAGTCCTAAAAAACTTGATCACGTGGCGCCCATATGGCCGCCTTAGGTGCCAAAATTTCATAGCCCTGCCTAGGCCCCTCTACTGGAGCGCGTTGTTGGTCATATGGGTTCCGCATATGACCTAGGGTTGGCCCCCTTTGGCTGACCCCTCACCTCCATTTGCGCGCGGTAACATGTTGGGTCATATGACCTGAGGTTGGCCCCCATGGGCTGGCCTTCTTCCCTTTTGGCACTCGATTCTCGAGCGAAGGGCATATGACGATTGTTCGGGCTGAGAGGGTTTGCTCCCTATCTTATTGCACCCCCAATTCTCGCATTTGTTTCCATTTCATTGACATGATGTGGTTTTGACCCGTGGCTTGGGCTAGGGCCTAGCCCTTCGCCCCCCGTCCACGGTCCCATGGCACTAGGTTGGCCAGGGGCTAGGCCTTAGCCCGGACCCTCACCAAACATGCGCTAATACCAAAACTTATATAACGCTTGTGCCATATATTTATTAAGAACCATTATGCGGTATGTTGGTAAGTCATGCGGTTTGTGCTTAACTGGTCCCCTGTTCGATTCCTGTGGGTTGTTGTTCAACCTTACCAAAATTTTACACCACCACCAGGTGGCCACATGGAAGCCTTTGGTTGGCCCACGTCGTCCCTCCTGGTTGGTGCACTTCAACCCATCATTAACCAATAAAATTAACCATTTTGCAACCAATAAAATCCTAACAAGTGGAAAGCATAGATTGGCCAACCAAGTACAATCAACCTGCACATTCAAGGTCAAATCAGCAGTACGGACTGTTGACTATGCAGGCCTACACAACCAAAAACTAATTTTTTTACATGTTTCGACAAACGAACAAAACTCATTTACGAGAGCATATGACATCCGTTTTTTGCGAAACGAATTGTGCCAGATTCAAAACGACAAGAGAGCTACGCGGTCATTTAAGTTTCGAGCCATTTCGACAATTTTGAAATTTGAGCATATTTTTTATTCCATTGTATCACTCCTCCCCACTGGAAGCTTTTAGACCCCAAAAGCTCTTTATTACTGAATAATTATATGAGGGTATAGCCCCCTCACCCTTCTAGTCTCAACCCACTAGAATTTTCCTGAATTCATCAATTTGAGATTTTCATGAAAACTGATATTTTTCCTTGATTCTGGAGACCTTGTCTTGTTGTTGTAGATACCATCTTTTTGTTTCCTGAAATTTGTAGAATAGAAAACTTTCCTTGAAGGAACAAACATATTCCCTCCTCGGTCGTCAATCAAAGGAAACTTAAACAACTTGAAATTCTTCTCACCTCAAACATTGTCGACATGATGATGTTTAGCTTGTCTTGCCTTGTGCTTGGCTCAACTCTTGACCAAGTGTGTTTGCCATCACCATGCACCATTTTGAAACCCCCAAGAAGAACTTGTGAAACCAATTCCCTCTTTGTCAAATTTCTTTGGCAATTTCTCTTTGACCTTTTCACTCTTTAGCATTGACATCTTGTTCCCATCATTGTTTAACAATGATGTATGTTGTTGCACTTTTTCCTCATCTTGTTTACCTCTTTTAGGAGATAACATTTTAGATCCCTAAAACAACTTATGACAACCATTAGCAACTTTAATTAAATCATACTTTTCATTTGATTCATCTCCTTGAAAGGCCTCATTCACAATAGCTTGATGCTTGAACATTAACAAAGCAAAACTTTTACTTGCATTCACAATTCTCTTCATTTGTCCAGCATGCATAAGAGATAAACTCATCTTCTTTCTATACGCTCTGACTATATACTCAATCCCATTATTGAATAAGTGATACTTATTCTCATGGCGATGAGAGATTTCTTTCCTATCATAAAGGTATGGGCTTACCAAAACAATACCAGAAATCCCAATTGTAACTACATCAAGTTCAAGTTCATCAAGAAAGTTTGCAGTGATTGCAAATCTAAGTTTGCAATTCCTTGTCACCTGCAAATTTTCATTCTTACGTATCCAGCCTAAAGGATAAGGTCTTGGATGTGGAATGTTTTCTAGATTTAACTTCTTGACTAAGCCTTCAGAAATCAGATTTTCTTGTGACCCACTATAAAATAGTGTGTCAATCTTGATATGCTTTGAAATAACTCTAATGTGGAAAAGTTCAATCATTGTTTCATCATTTTGAGTATCATTGGAACAACTTGAAGAACTAGTGCTTTTTATGTTCTTACCTTTCAAACCCATCAATGCAATCTTTGTTTCATATCTTGAATCAGAACCTAAGTCATGTTCTATAATTGCAGATGTTTTCTCCTTCTCCTTGTTTTTAAGTTTATTGGGTCTCATCTTTGGATGAAATTTCCAACGATGGTCTTCATCATGGCCATATTTCAAACACTCTTTGCATGTGAGTTTTTATTTCTCCATCTTAATGGAAGCATTCTTCTTCTCGTTCCCCTTAAACTTACCCTTTCCTTTTTCTCTAGATTCAAAGGAACCCTCACTTTTCTCATCTGAAACATGTTTCCTTCTTGCTTCTAGATGTGTGGCTTGTACACAAACTTCATCTAAATTTGTGGGATTAAACAGAAGAATAATGTGTCTTAGGTAAATATGTAAACCTCCAATATATTTTAACAAAGTTTCTTGAGTTGTCAAATCTACACCCAATACTAGTGTTCTTCTCCTAAACTCTTGAATATAGTTTTGAACATTTTTTCCTTTTCCTTGCCTAAAATTTTTCCCATCCATTATATATTTTTGCATGTATGCTAAAGGATAAAATTGTCTTCTCAATGCAGCAACAAAATTATTCTAAGAGGTTAAGACCTTACCATGATTTTTCATGTCCTCTTGTGTTTTGGCTTCCCACCAAATAAGAGTTGTACTTTCCAACCTTAATGAGGCAAGCTAAATCTTGGTGTCTTCATCCTTGATCATTTGTATGTTGTAATACACTTCAAGTTGATGTACCCAATTATCTAGTCTTTCAGCGTTTACCTCTCCATCATACATAGGCAAATCAAATTTTATGTCAAGTTTTAAAAATGGAGTTTTACCATGTCCCTTTGGAGAATGTGGAGGTTGTTGTGAAGGGGTTGTTATGGAAGATGAAGATGGTGAAGATGGTGGTGAGGATGGAGGTGAAGAGAATGGTGGTGTCAAGTGTGTTTTGTCATCATTCCCTTTTGAAGGCTTGTCTTCATCTCCTCCTTTTCCTGCTGAAGAACCCTCTCCCTTTGGAAGCTTAGAGCTCTCACCTTGCAATCTTGTGTTTCTCTCTTCATAGAGAAATTTCACCATTTGGGTCATGTCAAAGAATGATTTCCTAAAAACCTTCACATCCTCTAACATATTATCAAACCCTCCTTCATGTGATATGCTTGATGAAGCTTCAGGTACAATTAGAGGTGAGATTTTTGGCGGAGATTGTGGCAAATGTGCTCTCCTTGTCCTTGTCCCAACTTGAGGACCTACAACCACAAGCTTTCATTCTCCTCTCTTGAGCTTCAACCTTGTAAGCATCAGAACACTTGCAAACATATTAAACCCTCTCAGCAACAAAGAACCTAAGCTCTGATACCAAACTTGATTTGTATATGAAACTGCTTGAGGTTTATATAAAATTACAAGTGATTAAATCTAAGTTTTTAAGGTTCTTATGCCAAATTCATAAACACATAAGAATGGATTTAAAATTTAGATATTTTAGAATATTGCAGACAATACCACCATAATAGTAAACACAAAACAACAAGTGATGAAGGAGTTCACCCCCCTTGGGCTACATCTCCTGGTCCAAGTTCCAATAGTTGGGTCTATTTCATTATGCTCATAAATGGTGTTTACATCATGTTATAGTGCTCAAATGGCTTCAACAATAACTCCAATGGCTTTAGGACTATCAAAAACCCTTGTCCAGCCTCTTTTTGCTCCCAAAAAGGTCAAAAACTGATAAAGTTATGCCTCTTTCTCTCTTTTCCCAAATTTTGCAATTAATCTCCCCACAATTTGGCCAAAACCTTACTCATGCACCTTGAACGCGGAAACAATGTGCTAAACCTAGCACAATCCTTGCTCAGCAGACGAATTTATAGGATGGATAAGGGCACCTTTAAGCCCCCAATCTCGAAAAACTTGGTCACGTGGCAGCCATATGGCTGCCTTAGGTGTAGAAATTTCAGGGCCCTGTATGGGCCCCTCCATTGGAGCGTGTTGTTGGTCATATGGGTTCCCCATAAGACCTGGGGCTGGCCCCTCACCTCCATTTGCATGCGGTCACATGTTGTATCATATGACCCGAGGCTAGCCCCATTCCCTTTTAGCACTCGGTTCTTGAGCGGAGGGCATATGACACTTGAGAGGATTGAGAGGGCTAGCTCCCTATCTAATTGTGCCCCTGGTTTTCACGTCTGGTTCCATTGTGTTGACACAGTGTGTTGTTGACCCATGGGCTAGGCTAGGGCCTAGCCCTTGGCCCCCCGCCTTCGGTCCCATGGCACTGGGTTGACCAGGTGCTAGGCCTTAGCCCGACCCCTCACCAAACATGCGCCAATACCAAAACTTATATAACGTTTGTGCCATATATTTATTAAGAACCATTGTGTGGTATGTTGGCAAGTCATGTGGCTTGTGCTTAAACAGTCCCATGTTCAATTCCTATGGGCTATTGTTCAGCCTTACCAAAATTTTACACCGCCATGTGGCAGCCTCTGGTTGGCCCATGTGGTCCCTCCTAGTTGGTTCACCTCAACCCATCATTAACCAATAAAATTAACCATTTCACAACCAACAAAATCCTGACAAGTGGAAAGCATAGACTGGCCAACCAAGTACAGTCAACCTACACAGTCAGGGTCCAGTAAGAAGTACAGATTGTTGACTGTGCAGACCTGCACAACCAAAAACCAATATTTTTTGTGTGTTTCCACAAATGAATAGAGCTCATTTACGGGAGTATACGACGTTCTTTTTTTTGTGAAACGAATTGCACCGAATTCAGAACGATGAGAGCTACATGATCGTTCAGGTTTCAAGCCATTCCAACAACTTTGAAATTTGAGCATATTTTTGATCGACCAGATCATCCAAGCAGGGTCCCTCTAGTGGTTTTCATTATTGCCTAAGTTTTGTGGTCTACTGAGGTTTAATTTTGCACAGGTGGTTTGGCAGCTTGCTTTATTTTCTATCTCCATGGGTTTTGGGTGCTCCTATGGGAGGTCATCCTTGTGGTTTGTTAGGTTTTTCAAAGCACATTTAGTATCCATATTTGACTTGTAACCAAGGGTAACGACTAGGATCTATACTCTCTAGCCCCTAGTTCTTCCAGTTTTGGGCTCCCTCTTCCATAATTTTATTGTTTCAGGTTGACCCGCTTTTTTGGGTCACTATAGGGGTTGAGTGCATCCTTAATTGGGCAATTCCAGTTGATTAAGGGTCTTGTTATATCATGGGGTAATGGACACATTCAGTGTTGGCATTCTCCGATAAATTTTGTAGCCTGAACTGCCATTGGGTTCTCGCCAACCTTAGAAAGGCACGTCAATGTGGCCATGCTTGTAGAGGTATTAGGGAAAGGAGCTAGTCCATCCACCCTCCCCCAAAGGCTTTGACTCCAATGGATCCTGCAACTGACCATGACCCTATTCCTTACAACCTACAAGAAGAACATCATTGCTTGGAGGGGTTCATGTGATGTGTTGGGAAATCTAGGGCAGATTCTGAATTATTAAATGAAATGCTTACCATGCATCGGTAACATTAGGTGTTTATAAAGCAACTCTCAAAGTCAAGGCGTGATGATAGAAACACACTCATTTCCTTTATGAATGGTGTCCAAGGGAATCAATGGCACATGGAGGATGGTCTAGCCCATCTACAATGAAAGCGGTGGCATCTACAGGAAAGCTTAGATTGTCTTAATGGTCACTTGATCCATTTGGAAAAACATGTGCATTATGACTTTCAGCCACCTCGTCCCCCTGGTTCTCAGTCTTAATGGCAATGTGTGTCCTAATCTTACGAGTTTTTTGGTACTGTGTCCCTCTTAGTTTTTGGACTACCAAATGGTTTTGGCTTATAATTAACATTTTTGGAAACTTTTTATTGGCCAACAAATCTGATAGGACTGAGGCCAGGAGAATTTTTTACAATCATAAGGAAAAGATGTAATTTTTCCTTATAAATGGAAAAAAAATATTGTTGTATATTATATTTTAACTTGTTGGATGGCATTGTATTATGAAGATGTTGAAAAATCACTAAAGGCAAAGGTATTTAAACAATGATATGTATTATATTAGATTCATTTGCTTTTAATTAAAGCATAAAAACTATTTAATAACAAAGCATTATGAAGATGAAAAAAAAATCCTTCTGGGCATTGGTGTTCACACAACATGCCATCGTACATGTAGGTGGAAGATATTTTCTCATTCAAAGTGTAGAAATTCCTTATAGATTCAAACTGCTAATTGTAATATGCTAAAACAATAGACATGAATCTATTCTACTCATGAGCAAGATCAATTAAATGATCGTGAAATCACGAAGCATACCAGAGAATGAATTTAATCAACACGTTACAAAATGATTTCCTGGGGAAAGCCACAGTTGAAAACCCATGTTATGTGTGTATTGCATTAGTCATAAAATATGAGAAGATTACAATTGCTCAAGCCCAAGCAACCTCTGCACTAATTCTATTTGTCTCACAACTTCCTAGGCTAACTTTAGCCAACGTTTAGCCAATTTCCTACCCTTCCAAGCTCCTACTTCCTTGCACTATTCAATGAGGAATTAGGCCCTTATTTAATGGGAATTTCCCTCCATTAGATTGTGCAGTTCCTTTAGGCTCTTCCTCTAACTACATGAACCCCCTGTACAATCTGGATGATTATACAACTGATAGTCCACTATCCCTGAACTTGAATCTCAACTGGGTATTTCTCTGACCTAACATGCATGAGTTAATTATGAGTGAGTATTCAGTTTACTAGTTAGTCACTTCAGGCAACACCACATTGCACTTCAAGCAACAACACGGTACTAGACCTCCCACTAGTTCCTCTAAAAGTTGGAACTAGTTTAACTGACTTTAACTCTATTAGATTGAATTAATTAATTACAACTCAAAATAAACTCAACCAGGGCTCCTATAATGTAAGGTACACTGTACAGGACTCTAGTTAGACTCTCAACTCAAATTAATTGAGCCAACTAAGTCAAATTAACTTAGTTAACTAATACAAGTTGTCATGAGATATGGAATTACAATTTTATTCCCAATTTAATTCAAGGACAAACTTAAATTAGGGTTTTCTTGTTGCATTTTCAACACTCGTTCTCAAAAAAAAGCAATTCACATCTACCCCAACCCAGTGCCTTTGGAATGTGTTTCATGCAACACCTCTCACTTTTGTTGCAGCTACTACAACATTTGCAACTATAAAAATAATCATTGAATCAATCTGCAACTGTCTACTAGGAAAATTGTGATGTTGCTGCTCTACTACTGAGCCACCTGCTTTGCTTTCAATTGCACTCCTCAGTATCTAACTGACTTTGATCCTCCTGCTATTCAATATTGTGGGCCTCTATAGCAAGGTAATGCTCAAATTCCTCACAGTGTAGGCAGAGAGCTCTGATGGCATCCACATTGATTGGTGTTTTTTGATGTGTTCTATGAGTCCTACATTCATGCTTGGAATATGGTACGGGGGTGATTGGCTGAAGAGAGACTTGGCTCAGCCAATCTATGGTCGGGTGGAACGTGGTAGTCCCATCTCCGATTGGTTCATTGCATTTATTAATGAAAAAAATTCATTCCCTTGATTTTCATGTGCAAATGTACTGATGTATATATGGGTTTTGATGGATGATACGTTTATTGTATTTTTGTTCCTATTATGTTTTTTTTATATGCACATTTACCCTGGAGGTTGTTACAAGTGGTATCAGATCATGATTCAAACACCTGGACTGGATGGGCTCTATCATAGGTAAAATGAAGAACAAAGGTTAATTTTTAGACATTTTTGTCATATCTGATATAACTTTTCTTCTATGGAATATTAGAAGTTGAAAATTTTTCTATATTGAAGGTAAATCCCATTGATAATGTGGTAAAAATTTCAGATATTGGTTAACAATACTTTAGGAATTATGATCTAAGGAAGATGACCTTCCTAAATGCACCTTTAAACATGTCACGTTGGCATTTATGCAATAAATTTTCTTCTGTATGCTTTCAGAAGCTAAAAATTCGTCCACAATGAGGGGAAATACCAATGATCATGTAGTAGAAATTTCAGATATTGGGTCGCAATATTTTAGGAGATATGAGCAGAGGGAGTCAAGCCTTCTGAATGCTCCTAAAATCAGGTCTCAAATAGGTCACGCTGACATTTTTGCTATAACTTTTATTCTGGGCACTCTCAAGAGCTAAAAGTTGTTCCAAAATGAGAGGAAATTCAACTTATATTGTGATAAAAATTTCAGACATTTATTCGCTATATTTTAGGAGATATGACCAGTGGAAGTCAAGCTTTCTAGATACTCCTAGAATTTTGCATCAAATAAGATTGTGTTGGTATTTTTGTTATAACTTTTCATCTATGAAATCTCAAAAGTTGAAACTTGAACCATAGTGAGGGATAATACCACTGTTCATATGGTCCAGTGTCCATAACTTGTACTACTATATTTTAGGATTTATACATTTAATCATTCACTATATTAGTTTGCATGCAAAGTGTTTGATGAAATGATTAAATAATTCAATGATTAATTGCATACAAACTTATTGATAAAATGCCCCAGTGAGTATGTTGTTTGTGGTTGGGGATAGTATTTGTTAGTGTCAGTCTTTCCAGCCTTCCTCCAATGATCAAATGTGCTCTTACAAAGTGATTTTGAAGTGTCAAGGTCAAATTTTGTCATTTCAGTGAGTCTTCA
>APFE030869110.1:0-17262 GCA_000404065.3 Pinus taeda | reverse complement strand
AAATCAAGAAATCAGGTGATTTCACTCCAAAGGGTTTTTTAGTGATTTGGGAAAGATAAATATTATTATTATTATATTTTTTTTCCTTTATCTGATCTATCTATCCTAGATTATGGATTAGGATCATGATCTCATTCTTTTCCTTTGTTCTTTCCATTGTTCTTTCCAGATAATTTCTTCCAATACCATCGTTAATTATTTCGAATTCAAATAATTACGTTATTATTTTTTCCCCACAAAAATACCTGGGCCATCATGCCATTATTATTAGTATTTCAGCTACTAAATACAATGTCAAATAATTATGTTATTATTTTTTCAAATTCAAATAATTACGTTATTATTTTTTCCCCACAAAAAAACCTGGGCTATCATGCCATTATTATCAGTATTTCAGCTACTAAATACAATGTCTTAACTATTATTTCTCAAATAAGCAAGCATTACGTTGGATATCAATTAAATTCAAATAATTACGTTATTATTTTTTCCCCACAATAAAAACCTGGGCCATCATGCCATTATTATCAGTATTTCAGCGACTAAATACAATGTCTTAACTATTATAATTTCTCAAATAAGCAGGCATTACATTGGATATCAATTCCCTCATTCATTCCACCTAACAATACATAATGAGCAAATAATTACGTTATTATTTTTTCCCCAAAAAAACCTGGGTCATCATGCCATTATTATCAGTATTTCAGCTACTAAATACAATGTCTTAACTATTATAATTTCTCAAATAAGCAGGCATTACATTGGATATCAATTCCCTCGTACATTCCACCTAACAATACATAATGAGCTGAAAATGCTACAATCGAGTTTATGACAACATAAAGGTAGAATTTCATACTTAAACAAAGAAATTTCAATTTTCATATTTAAAGTTCTCATAACATTCAAACAATTTCTTTGTAACATAATCCTTGGCCTTGTTAGGTGCTGCACTAATATTTAAAAGTAAAATGTAGACATGGTTTTTTATATAATTAGCATTTCTAAATAAACAAAAACAAAAATAAATCAAGATAAGATAATAAATAAATGAGGAAGAAATTTGCAGAAGTAAAAATATGATTGAAATAATACATTTGAAATAAGAACATTTACTTTTACAATTAAGAATATAGGTGACAATAATTAGTATTTTAGTTCTTAATACCATTTTTTCTATTATTAATTGGCTATTTAATTACTTAATTTGGAACTTAATAGACATGGTAATTGGCCATTTGATTACTTAATTTGGAACTTAATAGACATGAATGAGGTGAAACAATTGACCTCACTCTTCCAAATTACTTCTATAATCTACAATCAAATTAAGTTCATCACTTCTAACCTACAAGTATGGAAGAAAAAAAATAAATAACATCAACTTCTTAAATTGAAATAAAATAATTTGGAACTTAATAGACATGAATTAGGTGAAACAATGGATCTCACTCTTCCAAAATACTCTTATTATCTACCATCAAAATTAAGTTTATCATGACTAGCTTACAAGTATGGAAGAAAACATAACATCAATTTCTAATATTTATTTCATTAAATAATTTGGAACTTAATAGACATAAACTAGGTAAAACAATTGACTTCACTCTTCCAAAATACTCCTATAATCTACCATCAAATTAAGTTTATCACAACTAACCTACAAGCATCACAACTAACCTACAAGTGTGGAAGAAAAAATATCATCAACTTCTTATATTTATTTCATTAAATATTTTGGAACTTAATAAACATGAATTAGGTGAAATAATTGACCTCACTCTTCCAAAATACGCCTATAATCTACCATCAAATTAAGTTTATCACAACTAACCTATAGGTATGGAAGAAAAAATAACATCAATTTCTAATATTTATTTCATTAAATAATTTGGAGTTTAATAGACATAAACTAGGTGAAACAATTGACCTCACTCTTCCAAAATACTCCTATAATTTACAATCAAATTAACTTCATCACGACTAACCTCTTCCAAAATACTCTAATTTACAATCAAATTAAGTTCATCCCGACTAACCTACAAGTATGGAAGAAAAAATAACATGAACTTTTGATATTTATTTCATTAAATTTGCTCTGATAGCCTAACTAAGTATCAATATCTTATCTATTTCCATAGTTTTAATATAAATTCTCAAAAGTGTGAATATCACAATAGAAAGTGTGAAAATTAGACTAAGAGTGTGGATTTTGAATTTTAAAATATTATCTTGTCTCTCAAAATTGTAAATTTTGTTTACATTTTAAAATTTTAATATAAATTCTCAAAGTGTGAAAATTAGACTAAGAGTGTGGATTTTGAATTTTAAAATATTATCTTGTATCTCAAAATAGTAAATTTTGTTTCCATTTTAAAATTATAAAAAAATATGATTCAAAAACTATCATTTCTCAAATAAGCAGGCATTACATTGGATATCAATTAAATTCAAATAATTTTTCCCCACAAAAAAACCTGGGCCATCAAGCCATTATTATCAGTATTTCAGCAACTCAATACAATGTCTTAACTATTATAATTTCTCAAATAAGTAGGCATTACATTGGATATCAATTCCCTCGTACATTCCACCTAACAATACATAATGAGCAAATAATTACGTTATTATTTTTTCCCCAAAAAAGCCTGGGCCATCATGCCATTATTATCAGTATTTCAGCTACTAAATACAATGTCTTAACTATTATAATTTCTCAAATTATCAGGCATTACATTGGATATCAATTCCCTCGTACATTCCACCTAACAATACATAATGAGCTGAAAATGCTACAGTCGAGTTTATGACAACATAAAAGGTAGAATTTCATACTTAAACAAAGAAATTTCAATTTCCATATTTAAAGTTCTCATAACATTCAATCACTTTCTTTGTAACATAATCCCTTGGGAAATCCCTAAGCCTTGTTAGGTGCTGCACTAATATTTAAAAGTAAAATGTAGACATGGTTTTTTATATAATTAGCATTTCTAAATAAACAAAAACAAAAATAAATCAAGATAAGATAATAAATAAATGAGGAAGAAATTTGCAGAAGTAAAAATATGATTGAAATAATACATTTGAAATAAGACCATTTACTTTTACAATTCAGAATATAGGTGACGATAATTAGTATTTCAGTTCTTAATACCATTTTTTCTATTATTAATTGGCTATTTAATTACTTAATTTGGAACTTAATAGACATGAATGAGGTGAAACAATTGACCTCACTCTTCCAAAATACTTCTATAATCTACAATCAAATTAAGTTCATCACTTCTAACCTACAAGTATGGAAGAAAATAAATAAATAACATCCACTTATATTTATTTCATTAAATTGAAATAAAATAATTTGGAACTTAATAGACATGAATTAGGTGAAACAATGGACCTCACTCTTCCAAAATACTCTTATTATCTGCCATAAAATTAAGTTTATCATGACTAACTTACAAGTATGGAAGAAAAAATAACATCAATTTCTAATATTTATTTCATTAAATAATTTGGAACTTAATAGACATAAACTAGGTAAAACAATTGACTTCACTCTTCCAAAATACTCCTATAATCTACCATCAAATTAAGTTTATCACGACTAACCTACAAGTATCACAACTAACCTACAAGTATGGAAGAAAAAATATCATCAACTTCTTATATTTATCTCATTAAATAATTTGGAACTTAATAAACATGAATTAGGTGAAACAATTGACCTCACTCTTCCAAAATACGCCTATAATCTACCATCAAATTAAGTTTATCATGACTAACCTATAGGTATGGAAGAAAAAATAACATCAATTTCTAATATTTATTTCATTAAATAATTTGGAGTTTAATAGACATAAACTAGGTGAAACAATTGACCTCACTCTTCCAAAATACTCCTATAATTTACAATCAAATTAAGTTCATCACGACTAACCTCTTCCAAAATACTCTAATTTACAATCAAATTAAGTTCATCACGACTAACCTACAAGCATGGAAGAAACAATAACATGAACTTTTGATATTTATTTCATTAAATTTGGTCTCATAGCCTAACCAAGTATCAATATCTTATCTATTTCCATAGTTTTAATATAAATTCTGAAAAGTGTGAATATCACATTAGAGAGTGTGAAAATTAGACTCTTTTCCATAGTTTTAATATAAATTCTCAAAAGTGTGAATATCACATTAGAAAGTGTGAAAGTGGATTTTGAATTTTAAAATATTATCTTGTCTCTCAAAATTGTAAATTTTGTTTACATTTTAAAATTTTAATATAAATTCTCAAAATTGTGAAAATTAGATTAAGAGTGTGGATTTTGAATTTTAAAATATTATCTTGTATCTCAAAATAGTAATTTTGTTTCCATTTTAAAATTATAAAAAAATGATTCAAAAACTATCACTGTTAAATACTATAAATTTTTACAATTACAACATTTTATTTATATATCTACATACTCATTACTATGATATTGAGTAAATATAAAAAAATTGGAAAAAGAAACCAGAACTATGTAAATCTATCACCTTATGTCCTAACGCTATAATTTAAATATTTACAAATCTCCTATTATAGTTACTATTATGAAAGTTCAATATTTTAAATAAAATGAAAATTAAATAATATCAATAACTAACATAATTGATCCAAAATTATAAGCTTGGAAATTCCTTTCTTAAATAAGATATCATTTATCAATATCCATTTTAATCTCTACATTATTTTCCATCTATTTTTAGTATAAGTTAATCACCACAAATCCCTTCCCCTTTAGTTTATTATCTCTTCTTTGAAATAATGTTACTCTGAGTAAAGTGCTAATGTCCATTACAAAAAACCTATTAAACTTATCTTCATTTATTTATTATTATTTTTTAAATATATCTAACTTATAATGAATAATTATATATATTAATTTGATACATAAATTATATTATAAACCTAATTATATTCCTAATTGAAATTCTTAAAGCATGTAATTTGTTGGAAACCCAAAACTACATGACATAATGATTTTGAGACTTTCTTCAAGGTTTAACGGGTAAATATATAAACATTTCCATTATAATTTTATCGGTATAATTCATTTAGACATGTTGGCTAATAGTATCAAAGATGAGGTCAGCTAATTGTTAACACTATTCAATATTGGAGTACAATTAAGAAAGCATGGTAAGCTCAAGTAGAACTGCAATATTATTGTGAAAGCCACCATAACTCCTCCCTTTCAGAATAGAATTTGAATTAGTATTTGTGGGATTGCTTGAAAAATGGTTGCTAGCATCTTTGGTGGGTATTGCAATCATCCATCACATTTTTTATAGTTACCTCTCTTTCCTCGAGGAAAGGAAAACAATGGATGATGTCTTATCATTTTCACTACATCCACTGAGTTCTTTTGATAGACTGAGTAGCAAAATGAAATGCCAATACAACAAATACCAAAAAGACTAGTATTGCTATCAAAGTATTAGGAGATAATGTCTATGGATCCAGTTTGAAGCTTGAAGTAAGGGCATGACCATGCAGGATCACACAACATTCACATTTCATAGCTGAAATGATTTTTGCCTCATGTTATAATTCAGTTATTGAGTGGGAAGCCAAGAACTTGTTAAATGTCTTCTTATATGCAAACGCCATAAATGAATTACTGTTAATTTTGAGTTAACATGTTCTTTTCTTAGGTCAGTTACTTCATTAATCCATTGGCTCATTATTAATTCCATTAATTCATTAGCAATCACATGAACCATTATCATATGACAGTAACTAATGAAAGAACATCAATGTTCAAAGGCTTAAAGCCAGGGCAAAACCCCACAAGGCGGAAAACCCATAGATCCTTTTCTTCTTGATAATATCAAATGTCAGAGAGAGATAAATCTATAAGTACAATGATACATTAGCGAAATTCAAAAGATTGACTTGCCATTGATGATCCCAATCCATTGTCCAAAAGTCAAAGTCACATCATTTGCACATTAAAACTGGAGAAAAGGCAGCAATTTGTGGTTAAATATGCTCTGCTATATACAATTCTTCGAGAAATCCCAAAAATTCCAGGAGATGTAAGTTGAACATTAACTACTCTTCTTGAGCAAAAGTAACCATTTCATAGTTCAACAAGATTGTAGATGCAACTTTTTTGCATTCTATGTACATAAATTGTTCCATAAACTTTTTGATTGGACTACGTGCAGGTTGAAGTATATGGCAATGTTGCCTACATGGCACAAACAACTTGGATTCAGAGTGGTATTGTCAGAGATAACATACTCTATGGGAAACCAAAGGACAAAATTCAATACAAGAAGGCAATAAAAGCTTGTGCCTTAGACAAGGATATAGAGAGTTTTTCTCATGGAGATATGACGGAGATTAGGGAGAGAGGATTGAATATGAGTGGAGGACAAAAACAAAGAATTCAGTTGGCTAGAGCAGTATATAACGATGCTGACATTTATCTATTGGATGATCCCTTCAGTGCAGTCGATGCTCATACAGCTTCAACTCTATCAAATAAGGAGGAGTTATTACATAAGAGAGACTCCAAGACTTGCTAATATTGCTTTTCATAGTATGAAAAATCTGGTTTACCTCTGTATCAGATCTGTAAAGATCTTAGAATGAGATCCAGACATATTAATGTGAAAATTTCTGTGCATATTGGATATAAAATATTTGAGTTTTGGGTTATCAAAGCTATAGATTGAGAACTGCATGGATTGCTTGATAGGATGGCTGGTTCAATTTGTATATCAGGATTGCTAGCTTCTTTGTGGTGGTAGTGTGAGATCAATTGGGAATTGCTACTCGTTTCATGCTTCAAGAGGGAAATGAATTTCCCAATGATGGTGGTGATGAAGGAACCCAACAAAAGCACAGAGAATAGCATAGTTGATTGAATAAAAAAATCAATTGTGTAAATACAAATAACACACCCCACAAAGTGATGTCTTCTTGAATATTGATCAATATGAATGATTTTCCTTTCACAATTCTTGTGTTTTGATTCTTTAGGAATAGGAATTGATTCATTCAACTAAAATTGGTATTGTTGATTTTGATGGCACTTATGTTCTCCAGCTTGATGATTGGGTGCTATGCAGAATTTACAAGAAAAATGGTCATTCTCAGAGAGTACAAGCGGTAGAACGAGTTGAAACTGTGTCTTTTGCCTATATGAACCATACCATCACAAAAAATTGTGTATATATCGTTTCACCATAGAAACCGTAAACAATTTTTAGAGTGATAACTGCATCCTCAACGTATTCTCTTGCTTCTTTTATTTCTTCCCTCTTGCATTGAAATTTTTTGGAACTCAGTTGAACCCAAAAATCATCCTAAAATTATATACGTCAAAAAAATTCCTTAAGTCACAGTGCGGCTTCAAATTTAAACATAAATACATATAAACAAAAGGTAAAGTCTCAATATTCGATTATATGAGCAGATTACATAGCTTATTCAGCTAGCACGAGACCAGAATTGACTACATTAGTCAAATATCTTTCCAACTCCAGTAACTACACCACAGTTCACATCGATTGACTGATGACTTGATCTCCACAGTTATTTACTTACTCTCCAACAAGGAGACCAACATGTTAATCATCTGGATTCTACAGCTGGGAGTGTGACATGATAAATAATGAGAAGCATACATATTGCAGCAATACAAAATGTGCACACAAAGATAATTCACTAATTCTTTATTCACAGGTACCTCTATTTATACACAAACACAGTAGTGGAGTCCTGTTGATAGATTCCAACTTCAACAACAACTAACCTCCCTATTTTAACTCATTAACCTACAACTAATCATCCTTAACAACACTTATACATGAGCTGTTTGTACTCTAAAACAGAATCCCTAAATAGCCTATTACATTTATGTATTGGAGAGTTATTCTCTAACATGATCAACAACCAGAGCATAACATAATTTATTTATTTCTCTAGTACAAACGAAGTTGAAATGAACTCTGTGAATTGTTCAAAACAACATTTTTGGAAATAATGTTTCCTGACTTGTTCTAAAATTGTACCCATGTTTTCTGGATAAGCTGCATTCTCTTCACTTTGGACAATGCTTCAGACCATAAACTTGCAGTCCTGTCTCCAAGACTATATGACAGAATGATTTTGATACTTGCTTCAAGTTTTAACGGGTAAATATATAAACATTTCCATTATAATTTTATCAGGATAATTCATTTAAACAAGTTGGCTAATAGTATCAAAGATGAGGTCAGCTAATTGTTAACACTATTCAATACTGGAGTACAATTAAGAAAGCACGGTAAGCTCAAGTAGAACTGCAAGATTATTGTGAAAGCCACCATAACTCCTTCCTTTCAGAATAGAATTTGAATTAGTATTGGTGGGATTGCTTGAAAAATGGTTGGAAAGACATTGGACTTCACTCTTCTATTTCTGCCAAAGTCAGGAACTTATGGAAGGTAAATTTCATCTACATGTCCAGAGTTGCACATAAACATTTTAGGATGGTTATCAGTGGTGTGTCTGTTATACTTAATTCTCAGTTGCAAATGAAATTTTTTGTTATTTCACTAATAGTCTTCTCTGTGTGGATATTATAGCACAGAACTCTGGCAGCTAATCATATTACAGCCATACCTCTTCATTGGACTGGATCTATGATACTTTTGGGATACCATTATGTGATAAGAAGCATTAAGAAAATAAGAAGCATTAAGAAAATCGATTCCCCTCAAGGAAGATCCAGGGCATTCTTAAGGGTGACGTTTAAGAGAAAATCGTGAATGAGTGGAACTTAACAAGTTGTTGAGACATCCACATGCATTTTTGTCCTCCAACATTGAAGGCAATAGGAATTATAGATGATTATTAACATTGAGAAATTGTTCATTTGTGAGCAGCAAACTAGTGATCATATTAAAGTGGTCTAAATATTAAGCAATATTTATTTAAGAAGTCAATTAAGTGAACTCTTTGGAAAGTTAACTACTCTAATGAAGATGTCAAATTATTATTTTTTGTCTCTTAGCATGTTTTTAAAATGAAATGTGCAGCTGTTCTGAGTAGAACATGATTTTTTTTTCTTTTAATGACATATCATGTCGAGAGGGGTTGCACTGCAAATAGAAAACTACCTTTGGCTGTGCTTAGCCTGAGGTGTATTTATTCCAAGAATGGAACCTTGGTGGACAGATTATGAGTCAAACTCCCCAATAAACAACACCAAAAAATTAATCGTTCAATAAGCATTCATGATCACCTTGTTATAGTACTGATCAGATGTGAATTTCAATTGGAAAAATAGAGGGTAGTTGTGCAGATCCATGGATTACAAATTCCTAACATGAGACAACCTCTTTATCTTAAATTCTCTAAACTTGAGGTCTATTTTTTTCTATAACTATAAACCTTAGATTTCATATTCCTTTGTAAAAAAAGGCTATATAGAAGAGATATACATTCACTAATAGAATAGGGGAGTGTATAGATTTGACCAATATAATCTGAGAAAATGAGTCTATTTTTTTTTATTCCTTGTTCTGAAGTTATAATGAGCATTTTCACCAACTTGAGATAATACATTCACTAATGGAAGAGGGGAGTGTATAAACTTGAACAATATAATCTGAGAAAATGAATCTATTTTTTTTTATTCTTTGTGCTGAAGTTATAATGAGTATTTTCACCAACTTGAGATAGATGTGCAATTTTCCTTCGACTACTCAGACTTGTGATTTGATCTTCATTGTTGTAATCAATCCTTTGCCTAAGCAAAGATTGCAAATGCATGCTTGTCTTCTCTAAGGTCAGCCACTGACCTAGCCATGTTTACAACCACAGATATACGCTGAGCCTCTAAAGTAATTGGCTATGCATCTGAAGATAAAATGGGCTTCCTTTTTGACAACTTTTTTTTATATCATTTTAGTCAATTGAACTCAAAATCTACATAGTTGAGCATGACAGATATTCAAGGGAAACTGCTCTGCTAGGGTCTAGTGCTTATCGAGATAGATCTAGATTATAGAAAAAAATATTTGTTTCTTCTTTGGAATGTTTTTTATCTAAATTCGTGGGGAGTGAGTGAGAACAGGTTTGGCAATGTTATTAGGAGGCCCACTAATTTTGAATGAGACATCGTTCTTTAGCTTTTACTCTTGTATGTTTCTTTCCAGATGAACACAGGTGAAAACCGATTACAGTCTCTTTTGAATTAAGATAATTTATGAAGGAAAATCAATCAAGCATTTTGAATAATAAATCAGTGGGTTTCTTCTCAGAGAAAAAGTGAAGGATAGACTAGTGGTTCGAACTTTAATGAGAAGGATGGATCATGTAGGGAATAGTGGAAAGTGCAACCTTTGTTAGTTTCCACCTTGTTGGTGTTGCCAAAATACCATAATAAGTGGTTTTGTTGGAACCTAAAGACATGCATGGAGAAGTTTCTTGTTGTGAAGAGTTATATTACATCTTTGTAATGAATAGCCCTGTTTCAAAAGAACAAATATATTAAGTGTCTGGCTTTTGACTTAAGTTATTTTTAGACATATGGTTGTCTTGTTCTTCAACTTCATAGTTGTAATCATAAGTGATAGGGCTGAAGCATCCTCTTTGGCCATTTAAAATTGCAACACTTATGAGGGTGGGTGCCATTACATGGTTTGTTAGTTGTAATCATAAGTGATAGGGCTAAAGCATCTTCTTTGGCCATTTAAAATTGCAGCACCTATCAAGGTGAACTGACCTACGAAAGGAAAATCAATCCAAGTGTTAATTTTAATGACTTAGCTACCTATGAGCCTCATCTTTTGTGGAGACTTCTAGTCATATATGTATATAGATCAATAGATGTTAGTGTGAGAAACTAAACTACATTTTATTGAGTGAAGGAATGAATGCAAAGGATGTGATTACATGGTAGGCAGTGACTGTGCCTAGTATCTACAAACCTTTTAGATATAAACTTGATTTTCATATCAAACTTGTTAGACATATGCACCTTTTTGGAATGAAATCCAGAACTTGTCATCACAGAAGGAATAAGATTAGCTGGACTTCATGGAGAGAGAGGTGTGCTCAGGACTATAGTTGTACTATGTTTTCTAATGAAAATTGAATGAGAATATAGTATATCGGAGTAGGAGCATGACATAAAGAAAAGCTATAGCGGTAGAAGTTCCAGAAGGAAAAGATATAGCAGTTAAAGTGTGCTCAATGTTCTCTAAACAGTGAACTTACACTGCTATATCTTCTCCTCCTTGCAATTTTACCAATGATTGCCAATTCATAGAGAACTTGCCTGGTCTTTTGACTAAACATGTATTGGTCACTTCGTTTTTGATATCCTCCAACGACTTGTTTTTTGTGATCAAGAATGACATTCTTACATTGCTTTCTCTAGCTCCAATTGAAATCAAAATCTACACAATTGAGCATGACAGATAGTCAAGGGAAACTACTCTCTGGGACTTTCTAGAGAGCAGGAGCATGGCAGAAGGAAAAGATATAGCAATAAAAGTTCCAGAAGGAAAAGATATTGCAGTCAAACTGCACCCATTGTTCTCCCAACAATGAGCTTTTACTGATATATATATTCCTCCTTGCAATTTTGCTAGTGATCACCAATCCAAAGAACACTTGCCCAATCTTCTGATTAAACACACAATGGTCACTTGGTTTATGATCATCCACCCTTGATTTCAATAATTTCCATTTACATGTTTCTATTCTTCCCCACTCTATGCCTTACGACGTTTCCTTTGCAACATTAGGTGCAAATGCTAGTTGATACCACTCCACCTTATATGTTGCAGTCAGTCATCGGGACATTCTATATGCTGGCACCTGAGTTTGCAGTGTAGTACCATCCTTTTCCATCATGTTCAGTTTGTACCTCTTGGGATCAGTCTTTGATATCAGTGATCCGTTGCATTTTTCAGCATCATTGACAGTTTTATATGTGATATTCAGACATGTACTTGTTCGATCATGATCAGATGATCCATTATGTATTTTCCAGTCATTTATACTTGTATAATTAGTGGATCCGCTTGTACTTGATATGAAGAAATGCTTTGCTTTCTCTGAGCATGGGTATACCCGTCTCAGATGGTGTTTCTTTCTGATCTCCTTTTGTGGCTTGGCAGGCTAAATTCTAGTGAAGTGCTCCTTGGTTTTTTGCGGATTTCCTTTCCATGTACTTGCTTAATACATTTCGGCCATCATGTACCCCTTCTGACCTCATATATTAGGGGGCATCTGTTATAGCTCCAAATCTCACTATTATGGTTTGTGATGCTCCACTCATGGCCTAGGGAAACCCCTCCTTCCAGACCTGGTCCAAAATTTAAGAAACAGTGTTTTATCCCTTATACGCAACATTTCCCTGAGTTAAACGCGTGTATACGTGGGTAGGCATATACCCAACCCATGTACATATATTAAAACACTTAAAAAAAAATATAAAAACTCCTTATTTTCGAGCGGAGATCGCGGGTTTTACCTGCTGATCACCTGTTAGTGCCTGTGGCCCAACTGTTCCCAACCAACTCCCAACTAAAAAACTACTTTGGGATAGGTATAAAAAGACCTCAAAGGGAAGGCCTAAGGGAGGAGAGAGGAGAGAGAAAGGTTATTATACTGAGATTTTTCCCCTGACCAGGTCTGAAGGCCCTTGTGCCTTCTGCACTTCCCCCATTTGTACAGGAAACCCTGTCCTGTGTGTTGATTTCAATCCACTAGTATGGCATCATTGGGTGAGTCATGGAGGAAGATATGCAAAGGCTTGAGGGCTGGACGGATCCAAAAAGGAGCTTTTGATTAGAGCTTGCGAAAGGTTACTCAGGTGATATTACTTTCCTTTTTGTATATTTTATTTGTCTAAATTTAAAGAACGTCATGGTTTCCTTATATGCATATTTCTTTTATGTTTATGATGTTCATGTTTGAATTCATATGTGAATGATTGTTTAAAGTTCATAACTAACTACCTTCCTTTATAACATGAAGATGATTTCTTTATAAGTCTTTGTCCATATACTATTGTATTCTTTGGAATTGGTTGTTTTGCAGGACAAAGGAGCGAAAGGGAATTGAAGAAGGGTTTGGACCCTAAAGGAACTTTTCGAATGTAGGACCTGAGGTACACCCCTCTTACTACAGAATTTGCTTATAATAGCATAATGGTTGTGTGAATGTGTGTTTCTCTGTTTAGACAACTTTCAGTCTGCTAGGGTTTCCACCCAAAAGCCCTAGGGGAACATTTCCCTCAACATGGTTGAGTTAAGTCAGTTGGATTTTCAACTAGTAAAGGACTTGGGGAGAGCTTCATGTATCTAGGTGGAAGTCACTGCAGTGAAGCAAGGCAGTTATGCAAGACTTTTTTGGATTCATCCAAAAAAGGAAAACGGGGCAGGGTATGGTCCCCTCCATATAAGCTACATGGAGTTTTGACTCTTTCTTTCTATCCACTATACTAGTTGATGTTGTACTGTTAACATGATCACCAGAGGTTGATGACACATGTTCGTGTGAATAGGGGGACCATTCTCTCAAGATCCGAGGAATTCACAGAAATTCTCGATGAAAATGGTCTCCTTTGCAATTTATGCATGGATGTCTAGGCTTGGAAAGTTAAGTGTGTGGATTTTCACCAGATGTTGCATAGTTGCCCCCTTGCTTAATTGACTTCTTCTTCTTCTCCTTCTCTTTCTTCTTATTCTCAGTCACCTGGTTACTAGCATCGCTACTTTCACCAAGAGAAGAGGAAGGAGGGGAGGGAGAAACAAATGAAGAAGAAGGTGAAGGGTTAACTTCAGTATTAACTAGTTGATGATTCTATTGCTGAGGAATCACGGTATTTTGAACAATAGAGGTTGAGAAAAGCCAGACTGCCAAGCCAATTGTGATTCTTGGAAGGGACAATGTGGCCATATATGGAGCACCAATATTTCCCCAAGAAGAAAATGGACCAGGATTCCCCTCAAAAGGGATTCCTCTATTAGTGGACTCCATTATCTCAACCTAAGATCAACGAAGGAATAGGGATGTTATTCTGAATTAAATAAATTTTAATGATGCTATGACACAACTTTGCTTTTTCAATTTTTAAGAGTTGAGAAAAAGCTAAAGATGACTCTAGTCCCCTTCGATTTTTAATGAGCCTGAAGTGACAAGGCTTAGATGGACCTTTTCTTTTAAGGAGTCAAAAAGGAACGAAAGTGACTACTCTAGAAATATAGACAGAGGGATTACCAAACCAATTGCAAAACTGCAATAGACACCTTGGTGGTAAATTAAAGAGAAATTACCAAGGACTTATGTATGGCAGTCAATCTTCCTGAATGTTGTGTTTAGTGCATTGCGATCAATAGGACGACAGACATAGCTTCCTAGGGATAAAGGATATAAGCCTATTGTGGTCTCCCAATATATACTTGACGGTACAGGGAGCACAAGTCTGTGCTAGCACTTGTTGTATCAAAGAGGAGGAATCACCCAACCTTCGATGAAAATGATAGTTACTAGATTTTACAATGCCGAAACACGTCTCTAGCCTAGACCTCTAGATGTGTTGTGTTAGGTTCCAAAGTGTTGTTAAGTTCATTGAAATTTATTTTAGATTTGATCTTGTTTAAAAATTTTCCTTTCAATGGTTCACTGTGTGATGTAGATGTAAAATTCCTAAAAATGAAATCTACAATGATAAACAATCGTTGTTTATTTTCAGCAATGAAAATCCTAGCTACTAAGGAAAGAAGATTCAATTTCTTTCAAACAAAGAGAAAAGAGAACACACTAAATGCACTTTTCCTAAATCATTTTTGCACATAGTATAAATTCAAATGAAAATTCATTTATTTGTTTTTCGTTCCCCTTAATGAGAAAAATGCCAAAAAAGAAAACTAATTATAGCAAAGATTTGAAATATTTTACTCAAAGCGACATTTCGACAATTTCTTTTTTCAAAATGGAAAGAATGACTAAACGACACTTTTCAATTTCAAATAGAAAGTTCTTTCGACACTTCAAATATTAACAAATCAAATCAAATGCATGACAAAAAGTTCAATCGACTATTCAGGGAAGGAATACTCAATGACACTTCTCTTTTTGACACAAAACGACAGTTACGACACTTTTTGCACCAAAACGACAAATCGATTTAAGCAACTTTTCGACAAAGGATTGTAAATGATGGAAAAATACATAAAAACATTTACCAATCCTAATAAATGGAGGTTGATCTATGTAATGCAGGCAAACTTCAATAATGAGATACTATTCATAAGCAGAAAAACAACTAAACGAAGCTGAAAACAAGGACAAAATACCCTAAATTTCAAGAGGAGAAATAGGATCACTTAGTCATCGCACCTGGGCTTCACAAAAATAGGGATGTATCACACTTGCTACACTCGAGAAGTGTGAAGCATACTGGCTCACAGTGACAGATAGTGTGATGGGCCAGGGAGCACAACTAAGGTGGGTTTTGGCTCAAATTTATAGTTGATTTTAGAGAGTTAAGCTGAGCTATTATGGAAAGTAAAGAGAAAAGTACAGAGGTATGATATTGGGAGGTTACTGAGCTACCAAAAGAGCACCTAGAATGCTTGCAAGTCAGATGTTCGACTCATAAACTAAACTAGAGATTGATTGAAGCATCATTCATCTACTTTGCAGTTACAGAGCAAGAGCAGTTCAAAGGTTATCTGGCTAACTTCAGGTCCATCTATAGTTTATAAAACAAACAACGATAACAAGCAAAACATCTATTTGATCCCTAGTGGAGTCGCCATTTTTCTTCTGGGAAAACTAGTGTCTTTTTTATTTGCTATCCCTTTAGGATTGGCAGTTATCCTAGAAAACAAACAATCAAAGCAATTTGGGATTTCCTCTATGTCTGATAAATAAGAGAGGGGAAAAGGAACCAACCTGGATTTTCCGCTTAACTCCTTGCTTGATCTCTCTCCCTTGACAGAGCTTGCGCCTCCTCTCCTACTTATCCCACTTAGAGAATACTTGTAGAGACAAAGAAAAAAACACTATCAAAGCATCTTGATCTATTATATCATGAGCATTGCAGAATCAGAAGTACAATGAACATACAATGGCATTCACAAATAACAACATTCACAAATACACAATTGTGTGGAGGAAAACTCAAAGAACTTTATTAAATATGAAGGGAGAATTACAACCCAGCTGTCTGATCTAGCATCAAATCCCTCTTCACCTCATGAAAGGAAAGATCACCCAACAATACAATGCTCCTTCTCAAAGACAAATTATCAGCACTTCCTTACAAATTACAAAATTCCAGCCCCTCTCGATCTCTTAGATGAGGGATCCATTTATAGATGTCTGCAAGGGTGTGAGTCATCTCTGGATTTTTTATTAGTGTCATTCCACTTGTTTTCGGTTCCTCTTGGAGATTTATTGGATATCTTACTCATCCCTAGGCAAATTCAGAGAGGCAAGTGTCATAGGAGAAGCTTCTAGAAGATTCCATGAGCATGCACTTAGAAAACTGTCTCGGACATTTGTCCATTCTTGCTCATTGCACCCCAGAGAAGGTCTCTTCAAAATGTATCACACCTATCAAGTGTAGGAGTCAGTATGCATCACACCCTGACAGTGGAGCAGTCAATATGGTCTAGTTTTGGCTAGTTCTGAGTGGTTTTTCAGGTGGAAATTCTGGGGAATGATGTAATCAGTTGACCATGATCCTTTAGTGTATGAAACAACAATTTTAGGGGTTAGAAGAGCCCTATTTTATTGACATATAATATTGGGGTTGTAGTGCCCAAATATGTCTATAACATATCCTCCTTTGTTTGTGCTTTGGTTTCACATTCATGTTGTGTGATGTATTTTCCTTTCTGTTTTGTTGGTAAGACTTTGAATGAACTGTGTGCTATTTGGCCTCGAAAGACAATGTGGAAAAATAGAGAATGATTTTGTGACATTGCAACATTTGACTAATTCTCCATCCTTCTTCCTTGTCTTGGTTACACATTTTGGTCAACGATGTTATGACGTAAAATATTATCCTTGCATTAGAAAATCTTTGTGTCGAACCATGACCTCCATGTCTATTATGGAAACTTCATGCCTACACTCGGGTATTTATGTTTCAGTGTTTTTAGGATGATCCAATAAATTAGAGAAGGAAAAAGGGGAAATATAAACGAGGAAACCAATATCAGAGGTCTTATATATGGTTCTTTGAA
>APFE030869106.1:0-12171 GCA_000404065.3 Pinus taeda | reverse complement strand
TTACATATTTGAGACTAAGTTATGCTACGTGAAAACACACATACCTATTAAGATGTATGAAATTTTGCAAGGGCAGACATTTCATTTAATGAAAAATTGACATATTATACGACACTAAATATTTTTACAAAAAATATCATTAGGGAAACAAAATAATTCTCCACAATTTGTCTTTTTTACTTTGAATCAAAATACATAGTGCTTCTATGAATTTTGAGGGCTTTAATTTGATAAAAGAGTAAAAACTTGAAATTTTATTGCCACATTTGGCCCAAAAGTGTAACCCATATTCATGCATTCACACTCCATGATTCTATATCTTGCATGTAGAAATGACTCCTGCCACTCTTCTCTCAAACCATTTCCATTGTGGCATTACTATGTCATTATGAGCTCTGACTTCTCCTACAATGAGCAATCTTTAGTCTTGTCCCTGCCTCTCAGGCATTACTGTTCCATTATCGTGTGCAGAAAACCCTAGTTCTTTGTGACCACGAAACCCTCAACATTTATTTTCCAAAGTTCTCACTTGGTGGTGGTTGAGTAAATATGTAAACCAACATTACTACAATTCCATAGACAATAGCCTGAACTTAATATTTTTCCCATTGTTGGATATATAATTGCCTTCACTAAAGCTAATTTCCATCCATTTGAAAACCAGGAGGCTAAGCTTCTCCAAAAGAAAAGATAATCCATGCTTTTTCCAAAAGAAAAGATTCTCCATTTTCCATTTTTTCTAAAATGATTTGCCCAAATTTAGTATAAATTATTTTACCTTATAAATCGCCAATATTATATATTTGTCTAATATAAAATAATTATAAATCTAAACATTTTAACAAAATTATCATCAAACATTTTAAAATTTGGATATTGGAGACTAGTAAGATTCGCCAAGGTTGCTAAACTTTATATAAACTTTCATCCTTAAAATTTCCCCTGATGTTGGTGACATTAAAGATTGAGAGGTGATTGATGGCATTCTTGGGATTTTATATGTCTTCATAAATTATGAAGGTAATTCCATGGGTGTCCTTGTTGATGAATTTTTTTTGCTTCCTAATGGCCCCATGCTTGCCAAATATGCCATACATTTCCTTTGATGTTATGTTAATAATTTTTATGTCTTGACTAAACATTATTCTCCTTTAGCTTTCAAAAGGGTTTTTGTTTCCACCATTGAGCAATTGTCTTTTTCTCATTTTGCACTTCAAATTATAAATGTGGACTTTACAAGGTCTAAGAGAAAAGTAAATGGGTATAAAGTGAACGACCCTACATCAACAATTCAAAAATATACTCATTATATTATTATCCATTACAACATTGGAGTTAATGAAGTCTTATTTTACACTTCATTTGGTTCTTGGAAAGATGCATGACTTCTTAGCATAGGAGGAACATCTCACATAACCTTCCAATGAGGGCTCTTTGAATATTTCAATGACAATATAGATGGTATAGTTTATTATGCAAATAAATCAAGTCTCAATCCTTTGAAAATTAGCACAATCATGCTTAAATTTTTCACATTCCTAGAATTATTTTTAGTGATGTGATAAACCTTCCAGAGATATGAAGGAACTTGCTCATTCTTGTATACATTCAATAGGAAGGCCACTCCATTCATATTTGATGGAAAATTTAAAATAAATAATGCTTTTGAAAACATGGTGCTTATGATGGGAATGGAGGATACAAGATTGTTGAAGTTGAAAAGGAAATGTGCTCATGGATATAATTATACATGCCTCTATCACTATGAAAATGGTAAATTTTCATCTAATATTTTATGGCATTCTAGATTTTAACACATTAATTATGATAGCCTTCATTTTTTGAAAACGAATGGTGCTTTTGGTTTTCCTAGTATTCAAGGAATTTGAAGCAATGTGAGGTTCATATCCTCGGAAAACATAACAAATAACCATTTCATGATTGAACTTTGAGAGAATATAGAAAACTATAATTGATACACCTTGATTTGTGTCACCCTATGCATGTTCCATCTTATTTTCAAAATAGGTAGATCATAACTTTTGTTGAGGGTCACAACATTATGTGTTAGTTTTATTTGTTGAAAGAGAAATCTCAAGCACGTGAATCATTCAAAAATGTTCATTTATGGATTGAAAATTAAGCTCAAACTCATATTTCTAGTGTTCATACTGATAATGGAGGAGAATACACTATAAATGAGTTTGGAATATATCTTCTCCATTAAGGTTCAAGCATCAAACACATGTTACTCACAATCATCAACATAATTTTGTAGAAGATAGAATTAATAGGACACTTTTGAAAATGGTGTGTTCAATATTATTTTTCAAGAAAGTGAAGTTTATGTTTTTGCTTGATGCTACTCTATGTGTAATAAATGTGAAAAACGTGTGTTGATCTCATGCTTTTGGAAACAATACTTCGTAATAAATGTGCTAGGGTTAGTTTCCTTCATTAAGGCATCTCAGGATCTTTGGTTCCACTTTCTATTCCTTGATTCCTAAGGAGAAAAGAAACAAGAATGATGCAGGGAGTCAGATGTGAATCTTCTTGGGATGCTTAAATACCACAAAGGCATATCATCTTTACAATGAGGTAAACAAGAATTTAAACCTCTCTAGAGATATGGTTTTTCTTAAATCCTCTATGAAGGAAAAAATTGTTGAGCGATAGCTTGATCATTTAGATACGTTTTCCCATGTAAAGACATATCGCAAATTTGATGATGATATTATATATCTTTAACGGGGGATCCCTATCTTACATCTATCTCTAAAATCTCCTTTTCAAGCACCATCTACCCCCATGAAGAAGTTCTTACCACTTCATCAGAAAAAGAAGTTCAATTGGATGATTGTTAGTAAATTTATATGTATAAAGCGTGTTACATGTTAATATCAATCTGGGTACATAAGCTTGTGAGATGCAAACATTGTATGTGCAGGATCATTTCTTGAATGATTTCTATGTTGTGAAATAACTTTACAATTTAATGTTCTAAGAAACACACTTGTAATAAAATCCCACCAAACAAAAATTAAAATACTAAAGAGGTTTATTAGATCACCAGGATTATGTTTATGAGAGAACTTTATGGGCATCATTCATAGTCTTTTTTTATTGAAATCCATTCAAATTGTTCTTGGTACATTGAGAAGCACTTTCATTCTTGAGCCTTCGGTATCTAACTTCTATAGGGAATCCTCATTTTTTCAATTAAAGGATAAAATCCAACCATAACTAAATTAAAATCCTATGGAGGTTTATTTGATCATTGAGATTATGTTTACTAGAGCACTTTAAGGGCACTGATCACAGTCCTTTGTTTTTCTCACATGCATTCAAAAGGTTTTGTGATACCTTGAGAAGAAATTTCTTTCTTCAACCTTCAATATCTAATTTTTATAGGGCATTTACACTTTTGTAATTAACTTTAAAGGAATTCAATAGTTCAAATAATATAAATTCAAATATATTTGAAGCAAATGTAGAAGGTTAAATCTATCGATTTAAACTAATATATCTAGAAGAAAGAAATGAGTTATAACACAAAATAGGCATTGGGGCCCTCCTAATTTATTTGTGTTGCAAAGAGAGCATACAAAATTGCTACTTGAGTATATAAAATCCTCATAACAACATTTCCTTTGTATTAAACAAATATTAATGGAACTAAAAAATAAAAAAATATGTGAAGAGAAATACCAAAAACTCTTTTTCTATTCCATCATGATTTAAACATATGCTCCAAGATTCCTCCCGTTGAAATTGAGAAGACACTCAATTATACAAACGTTTTTTCCAAGAATATGATAAACAATAATTACTCAAATCCACAAATTCCTCTTGCAATTACAACCATTTACTAATAAGTCAAAATTAAAAATCAACTAATAAACAACTACAAGTTCTTGACGAATAATTCAAAACTAATCAAACTAATCTTGTCTATGGTCTAATATTCTTTCCACATCTAATATTGTTGATGATGATCTAAATCCATGACAAATATTCAATGGTTGAAGATGAAATTCGAATTTGAGGCTCAATGATGAGATTATACATTGTTGGAATCTCTAAATATACCTATAATCATCACCAAACTCATCCATGTTTTCAGGTAAGTGAAAACATATTATTTTTCTTATTAAGCATAAACTCATTTTAAAAACTAAAATAAGGCATTGGAAATATGGAGCCTATCCCTCATATAAACATCAAATGGTCTTAAAACAAGTTACATGCAATGGAAATGATTAAAAGTCAGGAATATATGTGAAATAATGTGGTAATTTTGAGGAATCGACAATGATATGATAAATAGGATTGAGAAGTTGAACCTTGATATAACACCATCTCAATCATTAGAAAAATTGGGACCATATCAAAATGGTCCACCAAAGTGGGTCATAAAAACACTTGGAAGTGTTCATCCTCATGAGGTGAGAACAAGAACCAAAGGTTTAATTAGTAATGATGGATGTGATGTAGATAATTTAGATTTAGATGATATATATGATATGGGTGTTTTTTATAATTGTGAATTGAATTTATATACTAAATTTAAACTAATTGTTCAAGAAGTTGTTTCTAATGATGAGTGGAAAGAAGTCATGTATAAGGAGGATGATGCTTTCATCGAGAATGGGACATGGAAGTTGTTGGGCCATCCATTCATAACCTAATCAATTGGACACAAGTGGTTCTTCAATAATAAGTACAAATCAAATGGCTCAATTGACAAGCACAAAGTGAGGCTCGTGGCAAAATGATTTGCTTAGACATAAGGTATTCGTTATTAGGAGACTCCCCCACAATAACAAAATGGTCTACCATTTGCACTCTATTTGTCTTGGAAACACATAATGGATGGAAAGTTCATCGAATGGGTATAAAATATGCTTTCTTCAATGAATACTTGAAAGAGAATGCCTTCATGTCTCAACTAGAAGATTTGTCATAAATGGACAAGAACATAAAATATGTAAAAGATCATTAAATCCTTATATGACCTAAAACAAGCACCATGACTTGGTATGAAAAGCTAATTGAGCGTATTTTGAAATTGAATTTCAAACACTTTAATCTTGATCATGAAACTGTATTTGTTAAGAAAGTTGATAGAACTATTGTATATCTTGTAGTGTACATTGATTATCTATTGATAATAGGGAACAATGAAAGCTATATTGCATCCATAAATAAAGAGGCCAAGAAAGGCTTTGAGATGATATATTTGGGACACATCCTCTACTACTTGGGCACTAAAGTGACTCAAATCCAAAGTATATATTCATCTCACAGAAAAAGTACATTGGAGAATTGTTGAATAAGTTTGGCATGTTTGAGTGTAACCCTCTCTCTACTCCAATGGAACATAATTTGAAGCTCACATTAAAGGAAGAGAATGAATTTGAGAATGCAACCAAGTACAAACAACTTGTGTGAGGTCTTATCTACCTTACCACCAATAGATTAGATATTTCAATCATCGTTAGGATTGTTTCTAAGTTTAGGAAAAAACCTTGTGAGAGACATAGGTTTGCTATAAAAAGAGTCCTAAAATATTTGAAGGGGACTCCACACTTTGGATTCAAGTATTCTAAGGTGGATGATTTCAAACTGATTAGATAGCCCGAATCAAAATTTCATGGAGATAAAAAAAATGGAGTGTCTACTTCAAGCTATCTCATGACTCTTTGATCAACAATTATCTCTTGGAACACAAATAGTTAGTTCCAGCTAATTCCACAACATAGGAAAAATGTGCGATAGTTGTAGAACTAACAAAGGAGATTGTGTGGCTTAGGAGAATACTTGAAGATCTATAGGAGAAATAGGTCAATTCTACTTCTCTTCTAATTGACAATAATTCTGCAATTAGGTTGTCCAAGAACCAAAAATTCCATGATCGAATCAAGCACACCAACACAAAATATCATGTCGATCAATATCATGTAGAGGCCAAGACTATTCATTTGGGACATTGTTCCAGAAATGAGAAAATTGCAAACACCTTCGACAAAGTGCTTGGAACAATTTTTTTTGAAAAGTTCAAAATGATGCCTGGACTCACAAACACCCTTTCAGATTAAGGTGGGAAATGTGAGATACCCAATCCTTGGGATTATAGTAAATTGGAAATATTTTTGTAAATATGAATTTAGGAGGAATATGAAGAGTCATCATATGGATAGGAAGATTTATTCATACCTTTTGGAAGATGAAACCAAGCCACTTCTCTTTGTATTAATGTATGATTGACTTTAACAAAATTCATTCCAAGCATGGAGCTATTCCTTAGTCTAACAAAACTTACCTCATATCTTCTTTTAATGATTTATTGTAGAAGAATCGAGGAAGCACATGAAGAAAAAGGTAAGAAATCTCCACACAATAAATTTTTCAACACCCAACTAATCATGTACTTATGTTGTGCCAACATAAAAATTCTTTGTTATGTTCACTGGGTCCTTGTTGAAATACATCTCAAGTAAATTATAGTGAAATCAAGAATTAGTGTAGCTTATTTGAACAAATAAGAAAAAAACTAATGTCAGCAATATGAAAATTTTGAAGAAAAGATATAGGTAATTAAAGAAATCAATGTGGAAGTATTTGCAACCAACAATCATGTATCATACCTCACTGAAATTGGGTTATTGTAGGCGCTCATTCAAATTTTCAAGAATATTATTAAGCAACTAGAGATGAAACGGAAGTCATAACTCACTGTTACATAGCTATATCCATATCTAGTGTCTCCTACAAAAGAAAAAATGAAATCAAAGGAAAGCTAGTAGAGGAGTTGAAACTAAGAGAGCCCATATAGTAATCTTTGTTAATTATAAAGAAATATATTGGAGCTTAGATGTTGGTTTGTTGATGCTCAGATCCAATACTAGCATGGCAAGCTACTCAAGCACATATATAACAATAAGAGGTGGAAAGAGGCAAGTTTGGGAAGAGTGTATGTAAAAAATAATGACCATTTCTTTCTTTTGACATCCATGCATAATATTTTCTAGCGAGGACTCCTACTAGGTTGCTTTTGTGTTGGATTTCCAAGAATTCTATTTGAAATGCTTAGGGGTGGTATCATATGAGAACTTGTTCCAATGTGCATATGCTCAAACGAGGGGTGCAACAAATGCAGGATTAGAGTCCTTGGTTTCATCATCATAATTTATATATGAATTTAAGTAATGAACTATAATCACATTATTGTCATCACCTCCCCACAAGGCTAGGCCCAAAACAAAAGAAAGTCTAGATTGTGACTTGGAGGAGAAATGAACAAGAATTATACATATAGATTAGCTAGAACATTATTTGTTGAGACCTGGAATGAAACCAAATGATTGACTTTCTTTTCAGTATTATGGATATATCACATTTGATCTCGATGTTTGAATTAGATGACACCTTCATGTATTATGCCTCATGACCTTAAGGCTATGAAAGTTGAATGCAACAAGGTGAGGGTGGATTGAAAGGGTAGCCAACAAAGAAAGAAGTGGTGGAACCAAGAAAACTATAGCTATGCCATATACAAGTACAAATAAAATTAATTTTTCTATTGAAACTAATAATATTTGACAATAATTGTTTTTCAAACCTATTTAACTTAAAATATTTCTTAAATAAATACATAAATTAGATATATAATTATAGTGAATAATAATTATGAAGATCAATTCAATTAAATATCATTAACATATATTCAAGTAGTAGCTTAAACCTAAGAACTGCCTATTATAAAAGAAAATATAAAGTTTATTTATTGACCTAATAGAATGTAAAGTCACTTAAAGAAATATATGCGTAACCATTTATAAGATTTCAGATATTTGATAATGACCAAACTTAAATCAGAACAGAAAAAATGCAAATAAAAATATTTTATATTATAAATAAAAATAATATAACAGAAAATGAAATAAAAAATATTTTATATTATAATGAAAAAAATAATATATATTGTTAGAAAAGTTTGTGAAAATGAATAAATTAATATGAAATCAATCCAAATTCAAATTAACTTTCTGAGTTGACACGGACCAATAAACAAAAAGGTTGATGAACGAAGTAAGGGGTTGAGGTTGGTGGTTACTAAACCAATACGAAGATACATCTGGTTGTCAAGGGAAGGAGACAATGGCTATGCTTTACGAGAAAGATACCCAAATGATTGGTTATAATAGGTACGTTTTCAAGTAGGTGATTATAAAGCAATGTTGACATATTTGGTCATTTATATGGATAATTATAAAATTTAAAATTAATTAAATATATTTTTAAAAGAGATGTTATAATGTTTAATTATGTTGTGTAAATATTTTAATTTGGTTAAATAAAAAATAAAATTGTTGATTGGAGAGGTTCATTTTTGAGCCGAGTATAATGTGTAAAATTGTTTGTCTATTATTAAAGTTGAAATTTTGCTTATGTTGGTCAAATAAAAAAAATAACTATATAAAATATTTAAATAATGTTGGCTCATAAAAAAATTGTTTGGATTTCTCTTGGCTCATGTTAGATCCGTATTTAAAATGGATCTATGCTGGTAATTATATATAGAAAGAGTAATCCATCTTAACTTAGGATCTATAAAGGATTAAGAAGTTTGATCCTTCTAGACATTTGATAGATCAGTTAAGATAGATTTATGTGAAATACTTAAATTATTACCACGACCCTGCCCGATATTGTTTTCTCATTCATGCAGGAACTTGATATTGATTTGAATGGTGTAAAAAGTTGTAGTTTTTGATATTTGAACTTTGAAAAAATTATTATTTTTTGTTCTGAAAGTATAAAATGAGAGTTTTCAATCCTTTAAAATAATAAATGAAAGGAAAAAGTAACTTTTGATATTCATTAACCCTTAAGCCGCAGAGCAGTCATAAGGTCACCCCCATAAGAAGATTGAAGAATAACGTTGAAGTGAGATTGGAAGAACCTTTCATAAAATAATATAAAAAACACATAGGCCGCCCCCAAAAGTCGGAACCTCGTAACTTTGCTGGATTCAAAATGCAATTTCATTTGGCTACTCCATTGACTAAAATTGTAAATCGTTTTTTTTTAAATGTAAACGAATGTTCTGAAGAAGAAGGCTCTCTATCTGTGATTATTGGAATGTTATTTATTTATTTATTGAAATTTGTGATTTATTAGAATGATTTGGATTAGTTTTAAATTTAAAAATAACATTTATCATTTTTTAAATAAGATATAAATGATGTTTAAAAATATATATTTATTTGTTTTTGGTAGGTAAGTACTAATAGGAAATTTGAACCAATGGCCTATCACAAGGAGTACATTAACAATGCACCCATTCACAATCAATCCAAAGCCCCATGGACATGTCTTATTTGTTTATTTTATAAAAATAAAATTAATTTTTTTTTAGAGAGAAAAAGCATCATTGTATTATATTGAGTCAATATAAAAACATCGGAATATACAAAAAGTGGCCCATGAAGCAGCGATAGGAAGCAACAAGGGTAGATACATCTTCAAAGGTCCATAAGAGACAATTATACGGCATCAAAACCAGATCAATACACATAGTACTGAATGACTGAACAAAACAAACAAAAGGCATTGAGGGAGCAACAACAGAAGTTGGGACCAAAAAAACCAAATAGAAATATAAACCATCAAGGCATACAAAAATAGTAATCAGGAAGAGAGAAATCCTGTACAAAACAGGAGTTCTCATCCATCCTTACTTCCATAGACCATGTTCCAGATGACGATAATGTTTTGCAAAATGGAATTAAGGGGTTCCCTTGAGTCTTTGAAAATTTTTGAGTTCTTCCATTTCCAAGCGCACCATAGAACAATTAAGATAAGGAAACGTCGTGGATCTCTTTGCCTGCTCCACCATTCGAACGCTGCATGGGTAGAAACAAAATCAACGTGAGGAAAACCATAAAGGTAAGCCAGATCATACCAGATTTTCCGAGTGGAATTACATTGGAAGAACATGTGGAAATTAGACTCCTCGACATATTCGCACATCGAACATCTGCTTGGACTGTGCCAACTTCTTTTCCTTAAGTTATCCCATGACAAATTCTTGTTGTTGAACACCAGCCACACAAAGTAGATAATTTTCAGGGGGCATCCCGCCTTCCAAAAGACCAAAGGAAACTTTTCACGTGAGGGAGAGGCCTTCGAATAGATCATGTCAGTGTATATATCTCTAACCCACGCCGACAGCTGAGTGTTTGGCACGGACCATATTAGATGGTCCGCCAGCCCAAAGCGTTGAAACCCACGGCCACCAAGCACATCTGTGACAGATTTCCAGGACACAACCAGATTATCTGGCAAGCAAAGATCGCTTGCATCCTTCCATATAGGGGTAGAGCCATGCCAGGCGGATATGAGATTATCCCATGTAAAGATACCACTCCTGTGTAAAAAAGATAATAGATTCCCGGGAATGATAATGTCACTGTGATCACACATAATGGGATCGATGCCAATTAGAATTCTGCTGCCAGAATAAATCCTCCATTTCAGATTCTTTAAAAAGTACTGCTCAATCTTCCGTAGACTAAGACAAATAGCATAACCATGCTTGATCCCAATCGACCCTGATCTGTACCAGAATTCCAGATGTTTACCCTTCAAGTATTTCAATTTAACAGTGTTACTCCAAGGACCTTCACCAAAGATACCTCTCCATAGCGTTCAACATAGGAGCGCTCTGCCAAAGATCCTTAAATCCATAAGTCCCCATCCACCGAGGCGCTTGGGTAAAGAGATACTATCCATTTTGGCAAGATGAAATTTCCGCTGTTCTGTCTTTCTGCCCCAGATAAAATTAGCTGAAACCTTATTCATCTTGTGAATGATGCTTGCTGGGAGGTAGAACAAGTGAGCCCAGTAGACAGCCATCTGCGACAAGACCGCTTGAGATAATATAATTCTGCCAGCCAAAGAAAGACTCCTATATTCCCATGCCGAAATATTTTTATAATATCTTTCTGTTATCCAATGTCGATCATTCTTTGAGTAGCCTTTAGCTTTGAGCTGGAAGCCTAGATATTTAAGGCCATCCTTGAGCAATCTAGTCTCTATACCAAACAAGGCCGCAATCCATAACACCAAATCCATGTTGGAATCATTGTGAAAGAGGGTGGATTTCGACTTGTTAATAATAAGCCCTGTGGCTCTTTGGAATCTTTCAAGGATGTGATTTAAACATATCCACGAAATCCTACAGAGCATTGCAAATAGAAGAACATCGTCCACAAAGAGGTTGTGCGATATGAAATTGCCCCTGCAAATCTTGACAAGCCTACATCTGTTTTCTGAAACCGCTTTGTTAGTATGGATGCTGAGAGAGTTCATAGCGAGAATAAATAAAAGAGGCGAGAGGGGGCATCCTTGTCGAAGCCCTCTTTCCGCAAGAAAAAAAGGGGAAGGTATTCCATTGATAATAACCGCGTAGTTAACATTTTCTATGCATGCCATAATCCACCGGATGGAATTAGGCCTCATTCCAATCTTCGCCAATAAACATCTGATAAACCCCCAGTCTAAACAATCATAGGCCTTCTGTAGGTCGATTTTCAATATGGCCGCATCCAAATTTTTTGATATCATAGAGAACAGGCATTCCTGTGTATTGGCCACAACATCCAAGATGTTTCGCCCTTTTAGAAAAGCATGTTGGTCCTTGGTGAGGAAGGAAGCCAGAGTTCCTTTTATTCTTTCCGCAATAATTTTTTAGATGATTTTAAAAGATATGTTGCATAATGAAATCGGTCTAAAATCATGAAAGGAATCTGCATCCACCTTTTTAGGAATTAGAGCAATCAAAGTGGATGTAGTAATGTGGTGGATGCTACCAGTCATTCTAGATGCTTCAACCATCCTCAATAGATCCTGTTTAATGATATCAAAAAAATGGGTGAAAAATTCAATTGTCCAGCTGTCCGGGCCTGCATTTGTCCTTTTTAAAGGCCTTCAAGATTCCATACAGTTCATTCTCTGTAACTGCATGAAACAGGGACTCATTCTTTTCATCATCGAACATTTGAGGAACCAATTCGATACCCCAAAGGATGTCCTGGAATGCACTGCCCTCCCCTCTACAATATTGACTCTTAAAATGTCGGACAACTTCCCTTGAAATGTCTTGTT
>APFE030869105.1:100365-135269 GCA_000404065.3 Pinus taeda | reverse complement strand
AGGTAATTAAATCAAAAATAAAACTTGGAGTAAGGAGAATCATAGGGAGAAACAAAATAGAGTACCTTAAAAACTCTACCCTTCCCATGTTAGAAAATACTAGGTAGATTAGGTGGTTTAATCAGGTAAAAGGGGAAAGACAAAGATATTGTAAGGATAAAGATTAATTCTAAACCAATTAAAATTAATTAAGAAAAGAGGAAGGTGAATTAAAATAAGAAAAATAAATTAAATTTAGGGAAATGTAGAGAAGCTCCATGTGGCATCTAACATAAGAATATCCCTCTAAGAGATAACCTGAGTTAATTTAGGAAGTAGATTGGGGATAAAATCTTGACTCATTAATTGACTCCAGTAATAAACACAATTTAAGGAATAAAAGGGGGGAATAAAGAGACAACTAGGAGACGAAATAGGAATCTTGTGAGGTGAGGAAAATATTAGTTTTATATAAAAAGTTAAGTAAATAATTTTGGGTGACCCTTGATGAGAGAGTGACACATGGGTAGGTGAATAATCAAGCTATTAAATTAAAAAAAATATTATAATTATGCATGACATGCCAAGTGTCATCTATGAGGACTCTTATAAAAGAAGGGGCAAGCCATGGGAGAGGGGAATTTTGGAACCCTATGGTTGGATGGATGATATAATGTCAGAGCAGTGATTACGAAGCTATAGTGAGTTTGGTGAGGTAGAGGATTTTTTTAGAGAGGAGTCTCTTGAGCTAAGGTGTGCTATCCTCTGCCAGCTAGAGCTTTCCTTCATTGTACAAGCCCATTGCAGCTCGGGGGTCCGCGGGGAAGAAGAGTACCCAAGGAGTAGGCTGGGAGGTTAACCAGTGGGTCTTCGCATTCGGATCAAGTGCGTCATCATTCACTCATAGAAGTGGCCGACAACAATGGAATACCAGTAACAATAGAGCAAGTGGAGTCTCGCCTTCTGGTGAACGGTACATATGTATTTCATTACTAGTTGATCTTAATTAAAAGTGTGTAAATGTTATGTTAGGTTTCCAAAAATGAGTGTCAGCAATGTGTGTGTTAAAATAAATTTGAAATCTCAATGCATTTCTTTTCTGGTCGTATTTGCTGTTAGAAAAAAAAAATGTATATATAGTCATAATCAGGTCCTTACAAAATGCATATAAGGGGAGTAATTGACAAGAAATATGGAGAGAATGCAGATAGGTGGAGCAAATATTAGAATAAGAAACTATCGAAGTATTTCCATCAATAACAGAGGGGGAGATTGTTGAAAATTGTTGTTACTAATGTCAAAGACAGTTCGAATGAAAGGGAAAGTTACATAATTAGCTGGAAATTTTCGATACCTTCCTATTGATAGGTGGCACACCTCCTAACAGCTCATTGTCAAGGATAAATGAACTTATTTTAACTATGAGGATAAAACACTTCCCCTAACTAAGCTGTAGGTGGCTCTCTTTGGCACAATTTTTTTGGGTAATTTGCATACTTATTTTTGTATACTATCCACAGTCTTGGAGAAGGCCCAAAATCATGCATAAACACGCTCGAAATTAGGCTTGAATAAGCATGACATCAAGTTTGAATAGACTTGAAATTTTGGTAGATAGGTAGAATCCTAGTCTATCTAGGTGGCAGGCCTATTGGGCACCTAAAGAGAAGTGACAACAATTTTTTGAATGTTGCGGAAGCAATTGATAATAATAATGAGGTATCCCTGAACAATGAAGGTGTTTGAGGACTAGGAAGAGTAGCGTTAAGCATTGTGAATTAAGTTGGCCTACAACTAGGAGCAGGTCCTTGATTATGCATAGGTTATAAGGCATTAAGGGGTTAAGAGAGCACTAAAAGATAATTTAGTTGTGAGAATATGTGACACCTTAAGATGCGTGATTTGAAGAATGTTTGTGGGCAGGGTATAAATTGTGTGCTGAAAGCATATCAAGTTTAGGACTAATGGTTGAGAAAACTAAGGAACATTAATATGAACCAAGGTGAGAAGACTATTGTTGAAATAGGTCAAGAAGCGCAAGTCAAGAACAACAAGGAAAGCTAAGGAAAGACTAATGAAAGAGCCAAGGAATAATACAAGATAGAGGAGTAGGACAAGTGACAGTGATCAAAATTGAAGGTGAAAACCTAAGGGTGGAATGGTTGGGTGACAACCCCATTGAAGAAAGGCAATTTGTGTGAACTAGGAAAAGTTATGAAGTACCTTGAAAAAGTAGGTTGGTGCCTACAAATTGCTAAGTTGGTGCTCATCTGAGGGTATTTGAGTCCTTTCCTATGAATTTTTTGTTAGAAATTAATTAACCAAGCAATGAAATACATAAAATATTGTGGAAACAAAAATACAAAAACACATGAAACAAGAAAGACACAAATATACGTGGTTCACCCAATTTGGGATACATCCACAGAGAAACAATCAGTCCTTCCTTTTTTATTATCCAGTATAATGAAGAGATACAACCTATAGTAGATCCGTTGTAATTTCCTCTTCGCTCTCACACGACCTCCTCTCTCTCTCTCTCGCTTAGAATAATCATACCCAACCACAATAAAATTCCCTCATATAAAATTAGGGTTACTTTCTAGGGAAAAAAGCCCTAAATTAACATAAATTATATCTTTAGATCATCCACCTAATGAATGAATTAGATTGACCACAAAATTACAATATTTTACTAGGCAAATTTTAACCTATTTTGATATTCGGGGACACTACCTCGAACCCCCACCGGGGGGGGCTCATAAAAGTCATCATCGCCGTGCCCCCCACCCCCCGGCCCCTTACGACAATTAAACGAGTGAAATTGCTGCCCTGTTAGGAACAAGGATCCAATGCGACTGAAAAAAATAGAAGAGAATCAGGCTCCACACCCAACATTTTTTGAGTTGGTGCTCAGTTAGGGGATTGAAATCTCCTGTTGGTTGGTGCCTACAAAAGTTTAAAAAGGAAAAATGTATAAGTTTTTCTCATACAAAAATCCATGTTTCATGATTTTTGTGCATAAAATGTTTTAAAAAGAAAAAAAAATGAATCAGGCTCCATACCGAACATTTTTGGAGTTGGTGCTCAGTTAGGGGATTAAAATATCTTGTTGGTTGGTGCCTACAAAAGTTTAAAAAGGAAAAATGTATAAGTGTTTCTCATATAAAAATCCATGTTTCATGATTTATGTGCATTAGATGTTTTAAAAAGAAAAAAAATGTTAATAGAATGAATATTGATTCACCCCTCCTCTAAGTATTTCCAACAAATACTTACCTAGGTGAATTGACTATTAGTTATATTGATTAAATAATCAACTACTTCTTCCTCCATCATCACCATTAATGACTTGAAAACTCATCCCCATACCTTATCACTTAGTTTTGGAACTTAATTAACCAAATCCTTGTAGAAACCCTAGATATGCCCATAATATTCATCCCTTTGAGATTGCTATCTTATTCTTGTATTTTTATGATTTATCTTTCAATAGCGAATAAAATTGAAATCATTGTAATGGAACTTCTTGTTGGAATGTGTCCCTTTAGGAGGTAATCATGTCTAGGTTATGTTGGAAGAAACTTTGATTTTATGTAAAAGAGGTATATCCCACATTCATCAGGGAGTAAAATACCCTTGTAATTATCTATTATATAAAGAGGTGAAATTACATTATCCTACATGTAAGATTGGGATGTAGTTCCTCAATATCTCTTGTTATATAATAGAGGTTAGGGAGTCACATGAGATTAGCAACACATATATCAAAGTCTTATTTTTATAAAAGGTGAAGCATTTGTGGTAGTGCTCTTTGTAATATTGGAGATTTTCGAAGATAGTAAATACATTATTACATTCTTGTAGATGTTCCCCAATTGGGCTTTTACCATGTAAATTTGATATGTCTTCTTACTTTGTCTCATTTCTTATGTTGATTAAATGTCGTTATGATGGATAAAAGGTTAGATTAGTAAATTTATATCTTGTTTATAATGTTGTATGTTTTTGCATATTTTCAATATTCTAACATGGTATCAGAGCATGCTACTATTTTCTATCTTCTTTAGTAATTTTATTATTATTATTTTGTTTTGTAACAAGAAGTTTTTCAACTTTAGCATTTATTATTTGTAGATTTGTTCCCAGATCTAGTAGTCGGTAAGGCTTCTCTTATATTTGGGAATTTTCATTAGAAAGTTGTTTTTTTTGACCTCACCTTGGATCTAGTGCAATAAAATCAATTATGAATGACTATTCGTTGTTTGTTTGTTTGTTTGTATTTTTGTTTTTTCTATGGTTTATTCATTTTTATTAATTTTATCCAACCTAGCATTGTTTAATTTAATTTATTTAACCTAAAGTTATTTAAGAACATTTCTAGATTTGGTATTCACCGAGCCATATTTTTTTATGAAGCCAATTTATTTTTCACTGAGCATAATTATTTCTTCTGAAGTTAATATTTTCTATTGTAGGAGTTCATTTGCAATGATTTTTTTTTGATAGGTTTGATTTTTGGTGATATATTTATTGGGCCTCTCCTATCCTCTGTTTGTGCATCATACAACCCTTAACAAAATCTATATGGTTGTGCATGGACGAGATTTGCTACTCTTTTTTTTAGGTTTTACCTTCACTGATATAACAACTACTTTTCTATAATTATCATTTTTTTTTTCAAGTGGTCTGAGTTCATCAAAGATTACATCATGCTTGATCTGTGGCTTGAGAAATTGTAACCTAGGGGCACTAAGCTGTAAAAATCACCTGAGGATCGCAACCGGCATGGGCCACACTAGCCATTAACATGACTGGATTTTTATCCACAGAGTTTCGAACATGTGATTTTCACATCACGAAATGATTTAACAGTACACCCATCACAATTTATTCTATGCCCCATGAGCCTTTTATAATCATCATATTATTTGGTAAATGAGTTGTTTTTTTAAGTGCCGCCTTTTTTAATAAATATTTTATTATTATAATTAATTATTTTTATTATATAAATAAATAATTTTTTATTATAAAAATATATTATTTGGTTATAGTTTTTTTATTATTATATTTAAATTTCTTATTATAATAAATAAATATTTTATTATAATTAAATATTATTGAGTTTTGGCATTTAAAGTTAGCTGATATTAATTTTACTGAAGTAATAATTTTATTTATAGTCCATTAACATGTATATAATCTTCTCATAAGAAGATTATTTCAAATTATTCATATGTATATAAAAGATTAGGTTGTTTATATTAATTCTCGAAAGGAATACATTTTTTTATGACTATTTTTTTTTTAAATATTGGTTTTCCACTTGGGAAACGAGAGTAATGGTAAAGATTAAATTTTTGTTGCATTGCTTATCGTTGAATCATCACTTAAACTGTAAAGACATATAAATATATTGCATAATTTATAATAAATTTTCATAAACAAAGCATAAATGATATTGGAATTATAAAACAAAATATGAGTTAGTAAGTTTGCTCGCTTGATCTTGTCATGCATTGGGAGAGTACACTTGGATCGGTGAAGGAGAGTTGTTGTCATCATCAGAGGGGGAGAAGGCAATGTCTGCTTGTTTTTTGGCCATGATAGAAAATTTCCAACCTAGCCTTTCTATTTTCTCTAGCATTTTTTCCATGCAAACCAATATTTCATGTTGTGTGTCAGATCGTTCTATAAAATATCACCAATAAGTGTTTTGATATGTTTCTATATGCATGTAAGATGTTTTTTGGGATCTGGTAGAGGTTCCTACTATAGGAATCCAGTTCTTGGTCATGCTTTCAATGTGCCAATCAGGGATGAAGCTTCGCTCTTGTTGAAATTCCACTTCCATTTTTGTAATGGTGCACTTGACTACTTTAGGGATGACATTGCCACAATGAGCCAGTCTTGTCTTGTAGAATTTTGGTCTTGATAATGAAAGGAAGGCGGTGGAGGGGAGTTTGGGCCAACAAAGGAGCTTGCTCTGCTGCTTTTATCTCCTCTATGCCTAGTTGAAAGTGTACATCTAGCCATTATAAGCTAGAGAGGACTTGACAAGGTAAGAATATGGAGAGTAAGGTTTGAGGTAAAGGAAAAAAACGAAAAAGGAGAGGCCCAAGAGAGCCAAAGAGCTTTAAGGGGAAGACACAATAGGGGTAAGGTGTCAGGGGAGGGACAAAGAAAGACCAAAGAAGGGGAACAAAGAGGGAATTGTGGCGAGAAAGGAGGTATATACAAGAAGAGGGAAAGTGATAGATGGCTAGAAGTTGGGTAGGGGAAGAACTAGAAACACCAAAACTAAACGCGGAATAACTAGTGAGTTTAGGGGCTGGAAAGATAACCATATTCTTGTGAAACACAACTTGAATCTTTTCACTAAAAAAGAGAAATTCATTGTAAAACTATTAGATATTAGGGTTACCTTGAGACTAGAGCTGCAAATAGTTTCTCGTCTAGACCTTGCCTTGGAGGTGGTGAACCCACATGACACTATTATAATTCCACCAATTTGAAATATGCTTGTTGTTATAGACATCGCTGCTAATAGATACTCTTCACTCTAGTTTCCTAAAACATGGTAGCCACCTAAACCATATAATTTGTAGCTTCCAAAACCATTTCCTTGAAAAGCAGTAAGAAAGAAAAAACGAGCCACAGTGAATTGAATTGCTAATAGGCAATCTCCCATGTCGTAGTTTCTACTAGTTGTGAACCAAATTTAAACTACGCTCTCTTCTCCTACACATTTCTCCCCATCTCTCAAAATAATTACACCACTCACTAGTGGATTCCAATTGCACATACTCAGGGTAGGCTTAAAATTCATTCTTTGGTATAGACATACTTCCATGGCGACAAAATCATTTTGATTCATCATGAAAAATTGCTCACATGGAATAACCTTTCCCTTCACCACCCAAATGTGCTGCCAAATGTATTTAACAATCTTTGTGGTCCACATACAACTACCTTCATTAATGATACTGACCTTCATCCCCATGCACTGAAACATTTTGTCATTCTAGGCAACCTTTATGGGGATAAATTACAAACATATTAATTCAAGAACAAATAATTGTTTAAATAACAAGAGTTACTTAAGAATTTTAATCTTGGTTTGGTGAAATTTGAATGGTAAATTTCTCATAGGTACGAAAGTATTTTAGTTTATTTTTTCTTTTAGTCATTAGCCTCTTTTTATTTATTTGCAAATATTTATTTTTGGTATTATTGCCATTAAGACTTTATAAGTAGTTTCATTTCTAGTACTAGTGGGTTCTAACTATCTTCCAAGGAAGAAAAAGATGGTTGATGTTTTCATGAGTAAGAACCTATGGTGATTGATTAATGGTGAACACAAGAAACCTATCAATGCTAAAGACTTAGATATATGGGAAGAATGATGTAAATATGCAAGAGGTTTCATTGGGAAAACTGTATTATACAATCTGCAAGTATTGAAATTTTGAGGTTGAGGTTGCTATAAATATTGGAAAGGACTATGAATAAAATTTTGTGCATATATCGTTGATGGATACATTGAACACCAAAACTCAAGGGATTGAGTTTGTTGTGGACTAACCAACCTAGCTCCATCTTAACCCTAGATCTATCAAGCATCGAGAGGGATCAAATCTCTCGAGGTGCAAACCTCTTTTTTGAATACAAAAGTTGAGGAAATGTTTGCATCTTGAGAGATTTGATCCCTCTCAACACTTGATAGATTCATGGTTAAGATGGATCTAGGTTGGTTTTATTTGTGTATGGTCACCAAAAAATTGTTGAGCATATAATTATTATGGTAATTTAAATATGTTAAATATGTCTAATATTATTTTGGTCGTTTTAATTTTAAATTTGCTTAGTTACCCCAATTTGTTGAGATGATAGAGATTGCTAATAACTCGAATGATGAAAAATTATGAAATATAAATTTTGAATGCAAAATGACAATGTAATACTGTCGAATGATAGAAAATGCGACTACAAGAATGTAGAAATAGTCTTCATTTGTGATCAATCTCAAACTATTTTTTTCTACTGTTCTTATTGTCACACTTGTTAGTTTTGCTATCTTTTCATATCGATCATATGGAAAGGGTGGTTGAAATCATCGATCATTCAAATACTTAACTCGAGCTATTGTAGTAAATGTCGTACCTTGTCCCTCTTGCTCTCCAATATTAATAGTAGCTTTGTCCAAAGTCAATCATTGTGACTTATGGAGTGTTAAGCCCAAAGTAAGTTTCAATGGTAGTTGTTTTCTATTACCTTGTTTGAATGCAAAGTGACTAACAATGTTGATTGATGGAAAATGGGAAGAATAAAAATGTAGTCAATTACAAATAGTTTACAATTTCAAGAAGCAAACATTTTAGGTAAGTGGAGATTTTATTTAAGATGAAAATTCAAGTATTTTATTTATGGCTGAATTAATGTAAAACAAAAATCAATGCACATTATAATATATCATATATATATATAATATATATATATATATATTATATATTATATTTATGCCTACACTGAAAATTAGGGCACAATATTAATCTAATTACTTTGAAATTAATGTACATCATACATCTAGTTACATCAAATCAAAAATCAAAATCTACACCAAAATCATTGCATCTAGTGCATACAATGAAATAGTATTAGAAATCAACATCTACACTGAAATCAATGCAACTAGTGTAAGCACTCAAATAAGATTAGAAATCAACATCTACATTGAAATCAATGCATCTAGTGCAATCAATCAAATAAGATCTAGAAATCAACTATACTAAAATCAATGCATTTATTTAAGTGAAAAACCAAAATATTCATGGATTTCTAAATCCAACTTCTTATACCTTTTGTAAAATCATTTACTTGCTCTTCCTCTATGGTCAATAATGTTCAATATGATATAATATTATATAATATATGCATTTGTCTCTATGTGTCTCTTGAGTCTCCCCTCTCTCCCCCCTCCATCTCTATGTCTATCTCCCTCCCTCACTCCTTCTCTCTCCCCCATCTCTCTCTCTCTCTATATCCCTTTCCCTCTCTCCACCATCTCCCTCTCTCTCTATCTCTCTCTCTCATTGGCTCTTTCTTCTTCCCTCTCTCCCCTCCTGCCATCTATATCTATATATTCTTCCATCTCTCCTTCTTTGTCTCTCTATCTCATCCCACCATACATACACACAAACACACACACACTCTCTCCATATCTATCTATCTCTCCCTCCTTCCCTTCATCCCTCCCTATGTCTCTCTCTTCTTACCTCTCCCATTCATCCATCTATATCTATATCTCCCTCTATCACTCCCTGTTTGTCTCTCTATCTCACCCCTCAAACATGGCCGCACTCTCTCCATATCTATCTCTCCCTCTCCCTCTCCCTATCTATATTATTATTATTATAATTAATAATAATAATTAATAACAACATATTAATTTTTATTTTATTATTTTAGTTGGAAGTTATTTTTATAACTTAGAATTTTTATTTATTTTATTGTTTTTTTTTTTTTTTTTTTTGGTTTACATGATAGAACATGATTACAACATCTCTTCCATACTAGGCTGGAGAGTGCCTCTTGGTGAAATAATGAACTTTGTGTAGAGTTGATATGAATATTAACAATAATTTGAGTTTGATTGTAATTTAAAATGTGTATATAATAATTTTATAGAAAATTAAAAATAAACAAAAAACCTTTTGCTATTGAAGTTTTGAGTTTTCTATAGCTTCACCATATACTTTTTAATGGATTTAGGCTTGGGGGGCCTGCCCATCTACCCATGCTGCCAACCCCACACATTGTTGCTTTCAATGACCTGGTTGTAGGTGGTCATGATTCCAAAACTATAAGCCTGTTAACTTCATAAAAAAACTCGACGATGTGCCCAAAATTGTTGTCCATGCCAACCAATCACGTGCGATGGCTCTTCAACTCGTTGAGAGAAACCTCATTGAGAATTTTTCAAGTCTCTGACTGTCGCAACACTCTTTGAACCTTTGGGTGGAGAAAAATTGAAAACCTCACATAGAAGGGAAGATCTTAGTCTCCTTCCATGGTAGGGGTTTCTTTACTTTTTTGTTTGAAAACAAATCTGATCGTGAACTTATTTTTTCATAGTAGGCCTTACTTCATGGGGGCTTGGGGTCTTTATTTAGATCAATGGAGCCATGATTTCAATCTAGAAAATAATGTGCCCATAACAATACTAGTATGGGTAAAATTTCCATATTTCCTCCTCCATTGTTGGAATGAAGGGACATTTAGGAATATTGGTAATGCTTTAGGTTGTTACATTGATTAGGCTGAGCCATGAGAAGGGATGCAACAATGTGCTAAAATTTGTGTATAATTGGATCTAGATAAGGGTTTGTTGACAATGTAAAATCTTCAACTTGATAACTAGTCACATTATCAGGAGGTGGATTATGACTAGCTTCCATTTAAATTCAAGATCTATCATAATAAGGGATTATTTTTCTCAAACATGGCTCAATAGTGAAAAAATTTCAGAAAAAATAATGAAGAAGGAAATTAATGGTAACAACCAAAAAGAAGGGCCCACCTTGGCCAAACACAATTGCAAAAACCTTGAAGGTAATGGATCGAGGTCCTAAGCCTTTGCTTCACCCAATAAAGGTTCCAATCTAGGTGAAGGGTCCTCTTCTAGTAAGTTTAAAGGTTTATGAGTCTACAGAAGTAAGTATGAAATTTTGAATTAAGTGATGGAAGAAGGGGAAAGGCCACATTTGAAGATCCATTAAAATGGAAATGGAAGAGGAAGGAGAACCATAATATGAAGATGTAATTAATTTGCTTATAAATCCATGAAACCCTCATGAATTTTCCGTATTTGGTTTAATGGATGAAAAATTAGAAGGAGAAAAATAAAATACTTGGGAAACCACAAAGGAAAGTAGGACATCATACCAATAGGGATGTAAGAAGTGCACATGAAGATATAGACAAAGAACTGGGATGTCAAATGTCATTAGAGGTTGTATTTCGTAAGGTTCCTAAGCAAACCAAAAAAGGAAGTTATTTTACCCCTAGGAAAGGGGTCTTTAAATCTACTAGTAAATAATGAATTTTTTCTACTAGAATTGTAGAGGGTTAGGATTAGAAAAGTGAATGCTAGAAGTTATAAGTATGCTTAGGAAAGAAATACTCCTAATCCTCTTTCTCTAGGAGACAAAATTGTGGATCAAGAAACCCTCATGAAATGTTCAAATTTATGGAAAGGTTGTGAAGTTCTGGTAGTCAGACCATGTGGAGCTTAAGGGAGATTGTGCCTCACATGGTATTCCTCTCAATTTCACCTTTTTCTTTCTTTAACATGGTGTGCTTATTTACTCTCTATCTCTTGCACCTTCCAAGTCAAATAGTATGTAATATTCTCAACGTTTATATGCCTATCAATTATCAAGGAAAAATAGAATGCTGGTCCTCTTTACACTCTCTATAAGAATCAAAGTGATGCCAAAATTGTATTTTGGTAGGATATTTTAATACTATTCACTAATGGTGGGAGAAAAATGAGGTTCTCCAGTTTGGGATCCTTTTATAAAGAAAATGGAAGATCTCATTTATATATTAGTATTGATGGACATAAAAAAAAAAGATAAATAAATTTAGCTGGAGTAATTGACGCATGGGTCCTAGTCATATTACTTCTCATTTGGATAAATTACTATTATCAAACTCATTTGCAAATCATAATCTTATGGTTTCTTCATAAATTTTGTCTTGGAGTGGCTAAGATCACCAACTAATCATGCTTAAGATTTTTGTTTAATGACGATTATGGCCTTTTTCCATTCCGCTTTAATTTGTTGTGGCTCTTCCAATCCATCTTTAGAGAAGTTGTTCTTCATGCTTAGGGGAGTGGATCTTTGGGTCTCCATTTTATATGCGGAAACATATAATAGAAGGGCTTAAACTGGCTCTAAAACAATGGGTAAAGAAAAAATACTTGGATTTGAAAAATGCAGTAATCACTTCTAAAAATTAGTGAGAGGCTATACATCAACTAATGGAATAAGTTCCTATCTCTAAGGATATTTTGATTGAGGAAAATATAGATTTTGGACAATACCATAAAGCAATGCAAGAAGAGCAGGCAACTTGGATATTAAAATCCCACAGTCTATGGTTATAGATAGGAGATAGAAATACAAAATTATTTCATAATCATGCTAAGATGAGAACCTATAAAAACAATATCAGATTAATCTTTGTGGATGGAGAAAATATTTTTAATTTCTCCCAGATTAAAGAAAAGGAAGTTCAACATTTCAATAATTTATATGAAGAATTAGGTTATCAAGAGGATATTGTTGAGTGTGACATGTTGGTGCATATTCCATGCCTATTCTCTTCAGAGGATAACAATGCACTGACTCGTTCCGTCATAGAAAAGGAGGTTTGGGACATATTAAGTACTTTTATCCTAGAGAAAGTTCTAGGAACTGATGTATTTTCTACTCATTTTTAGGCTGTTGGGAGATTTTCAAATTCAAATTATGTTGAATGATAGACGATGCTATTACACATTCTTATACTGGTGAGGGAGTCAACTCATCATTTCTAGAATTGGTTCCTAAGGAATGTAATCCTTCGTTCTCTCACTTTAGGCCAATATTTCTTTGTAATATGTCTTATATGCTGATTACCAAGATTTTAGCTTTGAGGTTCAAGCCCTTACTTTTGAAGCTTATATCTATGAATTAGGGAGGATTTGTGAGTAGTAGACAAATGGTAGACAATATCATCTTGGTGCTAGAAAAAATCCACTCTAGAAAAGTTTGAAAGGAGAAATGAATGGTCATGAAATTATATATGGCTAATTCCTTTGTTCAGGTTTCCCATAATCTCCTTTTTACAGTAATGAAACAATTTGGATTTGAAGAAAAACTTATTAAGTGGGTTTATGCTTGTATCTCCAGTCCCTGGATTTCGCCATTGGTCAATGGAAGTCTACATGGTTTTTTCAAGGCTTCAAGAGGCTTGAGGCAAGTTTTCCCTCTTTCTCCAATCTTATTTATAATTATGGCTAACTCCTCGAGTACAAGACTAGACTATGGAAGGTGAAGAGGCTTTCTCCCTAATGTTCACTTTGGGAAGCTATAAAAAAGATCAATCATTCCTGATTTGCAAATGACATGCTTTTGTTGGGGGATGCATCTGTCATCGTAGTGACCATATATCAATCAATTTTTGATAGCTTAGTTAAGGCTTTTGGTGGATTGGTAAATAAGTGAAAAAATAAGTATATACCTGGAATGTAAATCAATTTTTATTGGGCCACCTAAAACGTATCTTGGGTTTTTTGGTAGTAGATAAGTGGAAATAATTTAAATATCTAGGAATTCCTATAAGCCTAAATTCCCATTATTCTCTATATTGGGCCCCAATTATCTCTAAATTCAAATCCAAGTTTGATTAATTGGGTTCCCATTGGCTCAATCCTGCTGGGTGTATGGTTCTCATCAAGAAGTTTTATTTTCCCTTCCTTTGTTTTAGTTTTTAGCTATGATTTCCACCTTGGGTATCATTGGGGAAATGTCTCAAGAGATCCATAAAATTTTGTGGCAAGGAGGCAAGTTGAATATCAAAAAATTCCATTTGGTCAAATGGGCTTATGATCGTACCCCTAAACTTCATGAGGATTAGAAATTTATGACCCATTTATAGTTAATGCTGATATTGGAGAAAAAATGGTTTGGAGACTAGTCTCTTAGAAGGAGAATTGGTGGAAATGAGTTATAAAATTTAAATATTGTTCTAGCGATAGATTGAGATGTTTAGAGTTTCCTTCTTGTGATCGAGGAGGATCCTCAATTTGGAAAATGAATTTCATCAACTACTTCTTCAATAAATGAGAACTTAACATGGACTCTTGGAAATTGTGTGATGATCAATATATGGAGTAGTGGGATCTTGGACCACCCTCTACTGGCTCATAATCGTGAACTTTGGCCTCTTCGAGATTGGTTATCTTCTCATTGCAAGAAGTCTATATCATATATTTCTCATTGGAATGATGATGGCAGATGGTTAGGTTGGAATGTGCAAACAATTCCACCTCCTTTAAATTCAGTTGCGAGGCTATTGGAAAACTATATTGATCGTTTCACTGTAGGGCACAAGGAGGAGGGAGATGCCACATGATGGAAATATTTTGAGTATTTTATGAAACAAGGTTATGTGCAACTAATTTTCCCTCAAGGTATTACACCCAAACCCATACATGAGTAAATGTACGGGTTCCACATAATCCTTCCAAAGTAAATATATCTTGTTGGTCTTTAATTCACCAAAAAATTCTAACTACTAAGAATTTGAAAAAGTGGATCATAAGTGGCCCTTCTAGATGTCCTCTCTATTCTTCTCAAGACGAATCTATTCATCATTTATTTTTAGAGCTCCCTTTTATTCACTTGGCATGGAAAATTATTCTTCATGCTTTGAAGGTAGGATTAATTTGGCCTTCTATAAGCATTTTTTTTGTTTCATGGGATAAACATTATTCATGAAATTTTAAAGGCAAGTCTACCTTTAAGCACATTTGGGTTGATTTACCTAAATATGGTTATTGGAAGGTGCGGTTAGCCCACAATAAAAGTATATTCCAAGACCAAAAATCCCTTTGGCAAAGTGTGGCTGCCAATGCAATTTCCCTATTCTCATAAATATCATAGCAATAGATCCTTCCAAATGTTGGATGACTTGGAATCGACATGGATTGAGAAAAATTTTCTTCGTACTCTTCATATCTGGTGAGCTCCAGTATTGTAGCAATAATGCTACAACTCCTGGGGCTTCCTGTCTCTCATTTTATCAACCCGGTAGTTCGTACAAACTTGGAAGCGACAGTGCTGTATGCACAAGTACTAGCTCTTGTCGCAGCTGTCACTGGTCAGCTGGCACAAGTCCGCTAGGGCTCAAGCCAACTTCTATGGGCTCACATAAGAAGCTTTATCATTGATGGACGAAAGCTAGCTCAAAGAAGACTAATCTACTTGACAAAAATGAACTGAAAGCAAATCAAAGCATGTAAACCTAGGAAATCCTAATTTAACTAGTCTAGCCTCTATAATGCAAATGACGTGAAGGAGACTTCTACCAATGCTGCTGTTACCTCTGATAAGTGAAAATGCATGGATCTAAACTACTTGCATCATAAAATACATGTTTTTGTATTTTTCCTTTAAGTGGATGGGATGATTGTGATTGTGTGCTAATCAGGGTTTGGTTGTGCAGATGGGATGGAGAAGGAAGGAAAGCGTGGGACAGGTTGGGGAGGCTAGGTGAGGTCCCTATGGACCCTTAGCATCCATCCACAGAGGTTTTCCACATTCAGAAGCTCAGCAACAGAGTGAATGGCCTCCTACAGGATGTCTGCAGGGGATCCTACATGATACTCAGAGGTTTCTACAGGATGTCTCTAAACTGCTACAAGATGACCTACCGTGGAGGTTTGAAGCAATGGAGAAGTGATGGAATGGTAGGGAGAGATATGTGAGGTAGGGATAAGGCTGGTGATGGCTCAGAAGTGGAGAAATGAGATGGGAAATGGGTGTAGGGAGTATGTTGAAGGTAAAGGGTTATGTCAATGAAAGGTTAGGAGATGAAGTTACGTGAGGAGTGGAAGACTTTGGGAGAGGACAGAACGAAGTGAAGGTCGAGGAGATATGTTTGCATGCGTGATCAAGATGGAAGAGATGGTAATGGAATGAGACAGAGAGGAGTGTAAATGAAACAAATGATTATGACTGTCACCAAACCGAAAATGCATCAACCTAAATTACTTATGCCATGAATTCAATGAATAGCAATCCAAAACGCGAAGAGAAATATGTATGAGGTTGTGATGAAAGTATGTGTGTAAGTGTGAATGACAAGGAAGCATCTAATCAAAACCGTGACTGTATTGCAGCAATCATCAAGTAAAGTAATGCGTGTTTTCGGTGGCTAGCTATGGACTGCACCCCAATCTTCAAGAGAGATGGCAGTGAGCCTTAACAACCGTTTTGCTGGAGCTCCAATTGATGGTATCTATCCTCTGCTACACTAAGCAAGTGGAAACAACTGTAACATAAGCAAAATCTATCCTACTCATAAGGAAACCAAATCACCAACTGTAATTCGAATTGCATGTGCAAACGAAAACTTAAAGTGCTGGAAATGAAATGGAAACAACACTACAGCAGAGGGGATCTATGGCTCTCAGGTTGGGCCCTAACCTGAGAGCTATAGTCTCCTAAGAAAACTCAGAACTAGATCACAAACTGCCTTCTTTATTCATAATCTGATGTCATGCCAAATTGGCTTACAAAAAGGAACGAAAACTGAACTATGCTCCAAAATTACAATAGCAATACGAGAGTTTCAACAACCATCTAAGGCTAAGGCCTTCATATTTATACAAAAACGATGATCCGCCAAGTTCCCTTGATTTCAGGAGCTCGGCTGTCCAACTAGAGTCTAACTGCGGATCCTGTAGGGCAGTTATAACTACTGTTCTTGTAGAACAGTTTATGACTGTTGTTCATGTAGGACAGCTGGCTGCTTCTTGAGCTCGGAGGGGAGATGGATTGGAGCTCGGATTTCTTGGTGGGAATCACGAGGAATGTCCCAAGACCGTGGACATCTCTCCACAAAATCAGCAGTGCCACCTCATTGTCTCTTTATCCCCTTTTTCGTTGTCTCTTGCTCCCTTTTTAATGCCAAAACCTGGAATCATAATGCATTAGTCACGTAGATAAAGTGTCTAACCTTCTTCCTACAAACAACATGAATAAACTAAGAAATGCATGCATAAGCAAATAAAAATGAATGGTTTGAGCAAGTAAAATAGGCCAAAATGAGCCCAAATTGTACCAAAATTAGGGCTCATCAGTAGGATCAGATATGATTTGAGCTTCTTATCCATGGTAAATAGTTAAAACAACCCTTGGAAGCTTCTAGAAGAGGAAGCTTTAGAATTCTTTTTAATTTTCCTGAATTTCTAGAATTAGTGCACCTGCAGAAAGGAGCAACTAGTGTTGACCAATGTTGGTGCAGAAGGGAGAAACCAATGTTGAACACAGGTGGCTAAAGGTGTAGGGTGTGTTGGGGCTAAAAACATTGATTTTGAGAAATTAATCCCAGAAACTCTGACTTTTTGGAAAGGTCGTGCTTAGGGATTTGTGAAGGGATGATGACAACGTGCTCACGGATGTTGATTGATTCGGTTTGTAGGCCTATTGATCAGATGTGAAAAAATGGATTTTAATAGATTCCCCCCTAAAGTACAAGGTTTGAAACAAAAATTGATCAATGAAGTGTTTTACCTTGTGACAAGTCCGGATCAAGATCAACTGGTCAAGATCATCATCTATTACAATATATTTTCATCATGATATCTTTGTTTAGGGAGGCATACCCATGCTCAACACATAAGCTAACATTGCATGTACAATGATCAAGAAATCTCGTTCATTGATGATAGAGAGTGGACCCATGCTTGGATGACTTTCTGACTGATCATAACCATCATGCTTTGTAATCTTGCATTAATCTTGAAATTGTAGCCCGGATGGATGGAACTAGATTTTAGGTCTTCTATCTCGTTCACTCGATCATCCAATGTGCGAGTCTAACCATTCGAATAGATGATTTGAAGTAGAACATGGTAGACACCATTTGATTAACGACCAATGATGTAAGTCATTAACAAATGCAAGAGAAACCACCGATGATGTTAATGGCTCTCAAGGTACCATAGAACAATCTATATGGTGTGAATAAAGGAGATGAAGTAAAACACCACACATAATATTTCGGTCAAAGGCTAATGATGAAAATATGTCATCGAGAGCGAGGAAACTTACCATTGATGTATGCAAGTTCCAAGGTACTGAAGGGGGTTTCTAAGTCGACTTCCTGGATAATGATTTTATGTCGATAAGAAGCAACTTGTCGTAGGAGTGCCTTGATGTATCCCCTATCAACGAAATGAAACGAGTATCAATATTTGAGACAAAATGATGCCAATGTGGAACTGGTTAAGGAACGACAAACATGAATCAAGGCTTGAGAGTAGTGTAGCAGATATTAACTGAAGGACTTCTCTTGAACATATTGGCGACACTTTATGGAGCTAGAAACTGGAAACATATGACCCAAAATTGATTATGGAGGCTTTGATATGGTGTGATGAACCAAAAAGACAAGCAAATTTCTGAACTCAACAGTCATGGATATTAAGTGAAAAAGTGTCATGTTCAAGAGAAAATCACTGCCATTAATAGGTTGACTACCCTATTTTCCCAATTTCCCCAACCATTTCTAGTCAGCACCTCTTTTTTTTAATAAGCTTGAGGAGGATAACATATGCTTGATGTGTAAGTTCATCCTTTGGATGAATCCGTATAAGTATTTTTAACGAACCATGAGAATGAGTGGTTTGGTCTCATCATGTTCAATGAGTCCATCGTTGTTTGATGTTTTTACGAGTCCAACGAAGGTGTAACTTGGCTCCTTTTTCATGTTTAGAGAGTTTCAAAAGGAGGTGAAAACGAAAAATCCAAAGGTTCATTTTTGTAAATCGTCTCTTGAATCCGAAAGGTAGAAAACAATACTCAAGAGAACCTCTTAGCCATGTTTGACTAATATATTCATTTTTCATAAATAGTCTATCCCAATTTGGAAAAGCGTTTTACTTATACTGGGTAGACATCTTTTAATTTACTTTAACGAGTTTGAAAAGACAAGTGGTCGACAATCTTTTCATGTTTTGTGATTCTAAAAATAGTTGAAAGAGAACTCTTCCTAGAGGAACAAGTGGTATAATGGGTAGCAATTGGTCCTGGTAATGATGGAACTGCTTAAAACACGCAAAGGTCAGGAGGTTGGCTAATAAGACCACTAATCATAACAATACCTCAAGAAAGGGTGTAACAACTAAGTGAAGGTGTATGATCGTCCAAGCAAATGGTGACGATAGAATGAGAAAACCAAGGCTCATCTCACAAAAACAGGCTGATAAAAATGGCAATCATGAGAATAGGATGAGAATGGTTTCATTTGTACATAATATTGAAACATGGGAAACTATGCTTGAAATTAGTTTCATTTTTACATAAGCTTGAAACGTGGGAAACTATGCTTGAAATTGGTTTCATTTTTACATAAGCTTGAAACATGAGAAAAACTATGCTTGAAATAAATTTGCATGCCTCCAACATAACGACTCAATTCTAGGCACATGCCCCCCAAACTTCATTTTATTCACCTAAGTAGACTTTTGGTTACTAACAAGCGGATGGAATGAAGGTTCATTTACGAGATCAAGTGAAAGACTCGACTGGTACTTTACGAGATCTAATCAAAGACACAAATGGAAAGGGGATCTATTTCATTTTTTAACGAGTTTGACACAAGAAAAGAACTATGCTCATGACACCTTGTTTCAATTTTTAACGAGCTTGACACAAGAAAAGGAACTTTGCTCCGAGAACCTTGTTTCATTTTTTAAGGAGCTTGACACAAAAAAAGGGAACTCTACTCTATGATCTCTGGTTATATTAATCATGGATCCCCAGAGACCATGGCTTCCAAGAGGTTCTCATCAGATGGGAGAACAATTATCTTGAAGGGATACATATCAAAAGATCCAATGGAAAGATTAGGGTCTAATTATCCTAGTACATGATGCACTACATCACCTACTAGATCATCAGTAGACGTGGGCATGGAATAGGTTGCCACATAATTAATCCATGGCAAGGAAAATACCACTTGCATATAAGGACCATTTAGGGAAGCTAGTTGATTGGGAGTCAAATTAGCACCAACAAATGAAAGTTGGTAAATGGTCACGATTCTTCCTTCCTGTAAGAAACACATCACATGAAAGAGTGAAGAGACAAGATCTCCCATGTCATAAACATAATCGCACCCAAGGAATAAATTGAAATCCAAAGGGCCTTAGACTACCATCACATATTTATAGATAGTCTTTCCTTCCAAAGTAATATGAAACTAAGGAAGGATCTCCGACGGTTGACTGGTTCCTCTATTAAAAGCTAACATATTTTGGGTAATACAAGTTGTGGAGAACCTAAAGCTTACCAAGCAGTTGGGGATAAAATACTAACATATGCATCTTCGTGTATGATCGTGTTAGGTACAAGCATATTATAAGCCTATACTATGATATGGAAGGGCACGTAAGGAGGAAGACGATATCTTGCTAGTCAACTCCAATCAAAGGAAGTGACCATACTACTTGGAGGGGGTGTCGTGGGAATGGAAGAACTGCCCCCTTGTGCTATGAGAATGGGAGAACTACTCCCCTGTGTTATGGGAACATGAATATTGCCCCCTTGCGCTGTGGGAATGGGAGGATTGTCCCCATGTGCCATTGGAACGGGAGGATTTCTCCCTAGTTCATTAGAATCTGAATAAATGAGAAGAACCTGAGAGTTCACTCTCTACAGGGAAGGTACGATCAACTAAAGGTGGAGTCAAGTCAAAAATTTTCTAAACCAATTGTTGGTCAGGAATTGACTCATGGGATTCATGTTTAGAGATAGTTGGATTGATTGGATTCATATTTTTATCAATCACGTCATCAACTAGTGGAGGATTAGGGGAAAGCTTCCAGTAACCAACCGAAAGTCGAGGCTGAGAAGCTGAAAGCTTCTCCAACACTTTTGAGTATTCATCCATATAAGGACAAAGGTGAATATGATGATTCCTTTCATATAACCTACAGGGAAACTTAACTTTACCCTTTTTCCCATGGATCTTACCATCACTATTTGAAGGTTTGTCCCTAGCATGATCTGTAGAGGCTGATGACAAAAGTTGATGTGAGCCTATGGAGCACACTTCTAATACCTTGGGAATATTATGACAATTTATAAGAAGGTGGTCACCCTTAGATAACTTGCATGGGAACTTCACTTTGTGGGGTTGATTGGAAGGTTTCTCCATACTAGTTGCATTGGTAGCAATGGTTGCTTGGTTCCCCCCTGCTTATTTTGCTTCTTCTTCTTCATCCTTTTCTTCTTCTTCTTAGCTTCCTGTTTGCTATAATCAAGAATTTCACTAAGCGAGGAGGAAGAAAGGGATGAAGAAACAACAAGTGAAGAAGGAAAATGATCAACTTTAGAATGAACTTGAGGTTGATTCTATTCAAGTGGAGGAGAAATTGGTTGAGGAGCAATTTGGACATTTGGAACCACAAGGGTCGAAAACAACCAAACTGGCAAACCAATGGTGAATCTAGGAAGGGAAAACGTTTCCATATAAGGAACACCACGTTTCCAAAAGAAGGAAAAGGACTAGGACTCACGTAAGAGGGGTTTCCTTGACTGGCAGACTCAGGAACTGTTGCCATTAGTCTCAACCTAAGATCCACTAAGGAGTTGTTCTACGGTGAGGATGTTGTTCCGAAGTCAATTAGTTGATTTTAGAAATTAACAACAAAAATAAATAAATAAAAGGGGTGGCTAGGAAAAAGGTTTTACCAAGTCACTGTGAACTGAAATATACCACCTTGGTGAACCAAGGACTTACGTATAGGCAGGCAATCTCCCTGAATGTTGTGTTCGATTTATCACAATGTATAAGGTGGATGACTCGGTTACTTATGGCGGGATAGCAATGTAGTGGGGACTTCCCAAATATACCCAAGGTATGTGGAATCATAGTCTGTAGTAGTGTTGTCTAATGCGTAATCGTACGATGAGAGTGTTCCCATATACTTTTGATGTGTGGAGCACCATCTGATATACCCGAAGGTATGTGGAGAATGATCTGATACACTTACGTACGTGGAATCACCCTCGGAATGCAATGCTGGCAAAAAATGACAACTCCTACGCTTAAATACATCAGACCACGTCTCTAGCCTAGACCTCTAGATGTTTGCGTTAAGTTTCAAATTCTCCTTAGGTTAATTGAGGTGAATTTTAGAGTTAATCTTGAATTATGTTTCAATTTCAAGGCTCAAAACTCGATGTCACCTGAACAGACCTATGATGCAACTAATATGGAAAAAATACCTCTTTTCATTTTCCTTTTAACAATGAAATGCCTAACTAAGTAGGGGAAGAAGAACTCAATCAACAATGCAACAAAAAATTATTGCAACAATCGACCTCCTCAACTTCACTGTTCGAATCAAAATCAAAGCCCTATATGCGATGCAAATAATGGTTTTTCTTTTCTTATAATGTTTCAAATGCAATGAAAACTAAGATGTTGATAAAATAAATCACACAAAATATGAATGTAATATAAATTTCTTCATTTCAATCAACAATCAAGTTCAATGTTTACAAATGACCTAATTGATAAGCAAAAGGAAAAACAAAAGAAATTCCTACCAAAGGGAAATAAGACCAAATGCAAACATTAAGATGGCTTTTAAGAGGCACTGAAAAACTCATAAAACTCAAGAAAACATTATGGACCAAAGCAGATCAAAGAGAAAGGCAAGGAAGGCATTTTTTTTGCATCCTACTGGATCAGCACGGGTGCAAAATAGGAGACAGTGCATTGCAGTGCAGGTGTAGAACAAGAGAAAAAGAACTACATTGCAGATACATTGGATCAACGCAAGTGTAGAACATGATAAGGTGTATTGTAGTGCAGATAAGACTGGATCAACACGGGTGCGAAACAAGCACTAATGCTTTGAAACACATTTACATAGAAGGAGAGGGTGCACTGGAGCGCTCTGTCTCCATACCAGGGGGTGCGCTAAGGAAGATTTAGCGAAAACATGACACAAAAAATTAAGTAAATCTCAAAAAAGGGTTTTCCTAGGGTCAATCAAGGTTCGAGTGAATCAATCAAAGTTGATTTAAGAGGTGAAAAAGGTACTAAGGTCAAGGAAACCACTAAGGGAAGAAATTGATCCCCAGTGGAGTCACCAATTTGTTATGTGGAATTTACGATTGCGAACAAAGGTGAATTCCCTAGACCTTGTGGAATGGTCTAGAATAACAAAAGACAAAAAATATAGATTTTTCCTTAGAGAAATTAGAGAATGGAAAGAGGTTTACCTCGAACCTATAATAAGATTTCTTTTGCTCCTCGCTTGTAAGCTCCAATTGTAGCTCCAAGTGCTATAATTATAACCTGCACACACGACTGAAACAAGCAAAGGATCAACAACAACCAAGTAGCATAACCTAACATCTCTATTCAATGAACCAACAAGGCATTGAAATACATGAGTGCAGACATAACACAATAAATATAGGAAAACAATATACTCTTTGTATTAATAGAAATAGGAGAGAGTTTACAACCATAAATAGTAGCTGATATTGTAGATGTATCCCCAAGTTGACTTTTCTTTCCTTGCCACAAAGCACACCTCAATATCAACCCTAATGTGTGAAGATGATGACTCCTTTAGGTTCAAGGCAACAACATAAGGGTACAATCAATCTCCAAAAGCCAAACCTGATGCTATGGATGACAATAAATTATAGGAGAAGGATGGTAGTTTAGGATTTACCATTATGAGCTTGAGATCCACATATGATGGGAGAATGAGCTCAGGGGATAAGAGGTGAAGTCTCCAAGGTAGGATCAAATAGGTTTTGAGCTTCTTATCCATGGTAAATAGTTAAAACAACCCTTGGAAGCTTCTAGAAGAGGAAGCTTCAAAATTCTTTTTAATTTTCCTGAATTTCTAGAATCAATAGACTTGTAGAAAGGAGCAACTAGTGTTGACCATCGTTGGTGCAGAAGGGAGCAACCAGTGCTGAACGCGGGTGGCTAAAGGTGCATGGTGTGCTGGGGCTAAAAACATTGATTTTGAGCAATTAATCCCAGAAACTCATACTTTTTGGAAAGGTCATTCTTAGGGATTTGTGAAGGGATGATGACAATATGTTCACATATTATATTGGCAAGGATTAGTCTTTTCATTAATTTCTTCCTTTGTGATTTAATTCATGCATCATGCATGTGTGGTGTATCTACCTGTGTCGGTGGTTACAAGATCAGTGTTCCTAATCCCACTACATAGAGGAGTGACATTTACTTTCAAGCAACTTAGATTAGTAATTCTACGTGTGGGGTTACAATGTTAAGCTTCCTAAGTCCACTAAGTAGAAGTGTGCTATCTCAATTCTGCAAGAGTGAACTTTAAATTCCTGCTTGTGTGGTGTGTTTATCTATGTTGGGGGTTACAACATCAGTCTTCCTAAGCCCACTAGGTAAAGGAGTGACCTTTACTTTTTGTAACTTAGATTAGTAATTCTACCTATGTTCGGGTTTACAACTTCAATATTGCTAAGCCTACTAAGTAGAAGTGTGCTCTATACTTTTTTGTGAGTGTGATTTCAATTATGAAGTTTTTAGGACTTTTCCAAAACCTATGAATTGTTAATACTCTCCCTGCAAAAGTTGTTGTTGATACTACAACTACAAAACAAACCAATGAAAGTAAAACATGTGATCTACATATATAGTGCACGGTAACTCACAAGTTCCATGCAAGCTCTGAGTTGACAATTAAATGCACAATCTTTTGGTTGTCTTTATGAAGAAATTATGAAGGTGATTAAAAGACACATCGCCAATAATGCTCTCTCCCTTCTAGTAATTCAGTTAACGATGTTAATTTTGTAGTTCATAACCTAAACATAATTTTACTTCCAAATGACTCAGGGGTTGCTCCTGTGGAAGAACACTCTTCTTAGTAATAATAGTGGATAATGGAGGTCAAGTGTTATTTAATTCTAGGAATGTTTTGGCAAATCTATGCTTACGTGATATGTAATGCAATAGCTCATTATAAGTTGTTGTGCTTAGATTTCAAGCCTAAGAAGAAAATGATTTAGCTTGATTGGGCTCTAAGACATTTTGTAAAACTGCTTACTACGACAAGGGTTCTCACAGACTTTCAATATAATATATTTACAGTTACCATTAAAAAATAAAAATAAAAAGTTTCAATTAAAAAAAATACAAAAAAAATAAAAAACTAAACTAAAATTTCTAATTATCATTAAGATTATCTTATTATTTCAACAAATATTTAAAGTTATAATAATATATGCAATTATTGAAATAAATATTTAAAATGATGATAAAATTTCTAATTATCATAAAGACTATCTTATTATTTCAACAAATATTTAAAGTTATAATAATATATGCAATTATTAAAATAAATATTTAAAATGATGATAGTATTTTTAATCTGAATAAAACTTTCGGATCGAACTGTGTATAAGATTAACGTCATGTCCAACATTTCGTGTGGACCCCCACCCATCATCAAGGACTAGAGAATATTGAATGATAAACAAGCGAGTACTGGAAGCTTTAAATATAAAATAATCCACTTATTTAGCTGTTGGAGAAAAATAATAATAAAATTTAAAATAACCATTAAAAATCAAATATAAAATAAAATAACCATTAAAATCAAGTTAAAATAGCCATTAAAGATCAACGTCAAAAAAATGTTTATTTTTTTTAGTTATTTAAACAAAATTATAATTATAATCATATTAATTATTTTAAAATTTAGATTGTAGTACTTTATTTTTAATAATTTAAACTAATAAAAAAGTTTGGATGATAGTATATTTTAATTGTAGAATTGAGGCTTCTGTGATCCATCGTATTTGTAACAAGAGCTTCCGCGTAAATCACATAACAAAGATCATTGTCGACGCGTTTCGAACCAACTAGTGTGGTTCATCGTCAGGACACGCTGAAGACACAAATCAGGCTTAGCGTGTTAAATAGACTGAGCAGAGACTCCAACGGCTACCTAACGGCTACTTAACGGCTAATTTGGACTCTATGGTCCAGGTCAAAGTCATATAAATAAATTTAATATTATTTTATTTTTATAATATTAAGATCTAATAATATATTATTCTATTTCTATAAATAAATAAGTTAGGTGCAATAGCATCAAAAAATATAATAATTCCAACGGTTATCATATAACTAAAAATGAATTATTTAATAATATACTTTCTTAGTCAAAATTAATCAAAAAAATCGGTTGAAATAATATTATAAATATATAATTTTAATGGTAAGATTAGAGCTATAAATTATTCATTTAGTAATTCATATACTAAATATATATATAAATTTAAGGTAAACTAAGAGATTACTAATCTTTAAGGTAATTTTAAAAAGTTAAAATTGTTTATAATTTTCTGCTTATAAATTTGTTAATTAATAATACTATTATGAAACTCCAATTTGTTAATTCGAAGCTTGATTGTTTGCTAAAGTTTAGACTTGTTTAATAATTAAATCTAGTCATGCAACCACTTCAGAAATATTTCCATGATTTTATCTATCCAATGAGCCATCCTGGGCCTCATTTGGCCAAGTAAAACTCAACTTATTAGCTTCCAAAGGTGAAGCATCAAAATTGCCATAATTGTGGAAAATGTGTTACCTCGGCCAAAAAGAAGGAATTTTTTAATTAAAATATAATCTAAAATTAAATTAATAATTATTTATTAATAATACTAACTTAACTTATTTGTGTACAAAATTAAATTAATTAATTAAAAAATAATTATAAACCATATTATAATTAAACATTAAAATGGATTAAAAGTTAATTTAAAATTAAAATTATATATTATATTTATTAAATTAGATTATATAAAAATATATTATTATTAACTATATAATAATATTAATATAATATATTATTATATTAACAAGATTACATACAAACCAACCTTATATAAAAACAAACCTAAATAAAAACCAACCTTATACGTGGGCATGAGAGTTAATGGAGGAGGGTGTTATGTGAGGTGGAGTGATAAAGAGATGAGGGACATAAGTGTGATAGAGGCGGGAATCATAAGGCGAATAGGAGCACAAAACCAAAAATTTTCGATAAAATTAAATAGCCACTGTAAAAAACCGTATTGGAGTTCAAAGGTGATTGATTTTAGAACTTTCTAATTGTTCGCAAAAACAAAAATGTCGATATACCGATATCAGGAATTTTCCCAATTCAATGGCATCCTACATGGCCTCCCATATAGAGCTTGATAAGGAGGCATCCCGATTGAACTATGCTAACTATTATTATAGGAAAACTCTACCAATGGTAAGTACATTTCCCACTGAGTCTAATTACCATGACGTACATTCTAAGCATGTCTTCCATAACCTGATTTACTCTTTCATTCTGCCCATTTTTTTCTGGATGATATGCAGTTCTCAGGTTCAACTAAGTCCCCAATGCTAACTTCAAACTTGTCCATAACATAGATGTAAAATGAGATTCTATATCAAAACTAATCTTTGTGGGCAACCCATGTAGTTGAATAACTTCACTTTTAAAAACTCGTGACACATCAGTAACATCGTAAGTGTCTTTCACTAGGATGAAATGGGAAATTTGGGTCAATTTATCAACTCCAACCAATATAGCATTGTGCCTCTGTGAAGTGAGTGGCAAACACACAACAAAATCCATATAAATGACCTCCCATTTAGACATAGGGATGTCATGTGGTTGTAGGAGTCATGATGGATGGCAATGATCAACCTTCACTCGTTGACATTCAAGACATTTGGTGACAAATTGGACTATGTTGCGCTTCATTCCTTCCCAAAAGAAGAGTTTATTCATGTATGTATACATCTTCTTCACTCCATGTGTGCACAATAGAGTGATTTATTTTACTCTTAGAGGATTGTTCTTCATAGACTCCCTTCCTTAGGTATGTACATTCTCCTTTGAAATCTCAATAGTCCATCTGGTTCAAGGACATATCCCTCAAACTTTGGTTCTATCTGCTTCCCACTCTGGAGTGCTGTTATAACCTTTAGATACCAAATATCTTCAAAGATTTTCTCCAACACACGTTACCTCAAATTGACCCTCAAGGGTACTAAGGAGAAGGTTTGTGGCCTCCTTCTTAGGGTATCGACCACCACATTATCCTTTCCCTTAATGTATGAGATCCAATAATAATACTCACTAATGAATTCTCTCCACCACCTTTGTCTAGCATTCAAATCCCTTTGAGTGAAGAGGCGCTTCAGGCTTTGATTATTTGTTATTAACTCAAAGCTTCTCCCAATGAGGTAGTGTCTCCACAGTTTCAAAGCTAGCATCAATGTTGCTAACTCTAAGTCATAGGTAGCATACAACTCTTCATGTTTCTTCAATTTTCTAGTTGTGTAATCTATTACTCTGCCTTCTTGCATCAATATTGATCCCAATCCTTGCTTCGAAGTATTGATGCAGATAGTGAAGTCTTTTTCCATGTCTGGTACTTTAAGTATCAGTGCAGTAGTTAGTAACCTCTTTAGTTTAGCAAATGCAGTGTCACATTCATATTTCCATTCATACCTAACCCCTTTTCATTTTAATGTTGTGATGGGTTTTGAAATCCTCAAAAACCCTTCCACAAACCTGCGATAATAACATGTTATCCCCATAAAAATACACACCTCATGAGAATTTTTCAGTACTGGCCAATCCATTATGGCCTTTACCTTTTCTGGGTCAACTGAAATCCCTTCTCCTAAAATGATGTGCCCAAGATAATGAATTTTCTTTTAAAAGAAGGAACATTTTGACAATTTTACATATAATTGATTTTCGCTTAAGCATGTCAATACAACTCTTAGGTGCTCTTCATGCTCCCTTTCATTCTTGGAATACAAAAGAATATCGTCTAGAAAGACTTGCACAAATTGGTCTAAATACTTCCTCAACACAGCATGCATGAGGCTCATGAATACTATTGGGGCATTGGTCAAATCAAATGGAAAAACTACGAACTCATAGTGCCAAAACCAAGTTCAAAATGAGGTTTTTGAGATGTCACCTTCCTTAATGCTCAACTAGTGGTATCCAGATCACAGATCGATCTTTGAGAAAATTGTTTCTCCCTTCATTTGATCAAATATGTCATCTATTCTAGGTATTTGGTACCTATTCTTTATTGTGGCTCTATTCAAGTCCCTATAATCTATGCATAGCCTTAAGGAACCATCCTTCTTATTGACAAAAATCATTGGTGCACCCCAAGGTGAAATATTAGGTCTGATAAATCCCAGGTCTAAAATCTCTTTTAATTGCATCTGCAACTCACAATGTTATGGAGTTTTCATCGTGTAGGGTGTCTTGGAGATTGGTTCTGCATGAGGTTTTAGGTCAATTGTGAAATCGATCTCCCTCACGGGCGGTAATCCAGGCAATTACATAGGGAAAACATCCTCAAATTCTAACAAAACTGGGTGTTTATCTAGGGAGGGTGCTTTTTGTTCACTTACAACCTTGGCCACATATAGTTTACAACCTTGTCGAGGACAACATTTTACCTTCATCATAGAGATGAATCATAATGACACTCTTATATTGATACCACAAATCGCAATTGATCTACCTTCATCATCTAAACAAATCACCTTCTTCTTGAAACCGTCTACCAAAGCTCGATGAGCTACTAGCCAATCCATTCCAATGATTACATCGTACGTCCCCAAAGTTTTGATGTATGCCTTCAACTTAGTTATACACACCCCGAGCTTCACTTGACATTGGTCAACACTAGGTCCTACTGCTTGTTTTATCCCATAATCCATTTCAACTTGTTTAAAGTCATCGTGCTCATAAGCTGCCAACCCACATTTTTCTAATGCAACTCGTGAAATGAAACTATATGTAGTACCAAAATCAAACAAAATTTTAAATTTTACATGGTTTATCATACTTGAGGTTTCTACCACAACAGATTAGTGTTCAACTTGTTGGTTATCAATTACTACATAGATTAGATGGTGGCTGCTTGCTTCCCCCATTGGTGTTTTTCCTTTTGTATGGTTGTTACCAGTTTGTAACTTAGAATAGTCACACTCGTAACAAGGCCCCCCACATCCCCAACAAGTGATGTGAAATAGACTCTGAACATAATGTTCTAGAGTTCTTTAGAAAGTGTTCCTTCCACTGAGACCCCTACTACGACTTGTGGCTCCTCATGTCTGATCATGATTTGCATGACTCCTCGAAGTTGTCGGGAAGTTGCACTGTCAGCCATTGAAATCCCCATTATCAGTGCTTTGGGTACAACCATGTTTCCATATGGAGGTGGCCTCAAAATTTATCCCCTAGAGAAGGTGCAAGGGTCCTTCCCCATAAACCTTAGTTTCTGTGAAAAAATGGTTTTGCTTCCACCTTTTAAGCCTAAGTACTCTTCAACATAACAAGCATGTTCAACATCTTCTACAACTGAGGATGGTTTCCACATCCACATCATTGCCCTAATTTTAGGTTTCAATCCATAAATGAAACGATCCTCTTGGCGTTGATCAATATCCATGTAGGAGACATACTTGACCAATTTCATGAATCTAATCTCATATTCCTCTACCATGTGGTTTCCTTGTACCAAATCATGGAAGGCTCATACTTGTTGTTATTCATAATATGTTGGTAGGTACTTTTTCTTGAATCTCTCCTCGAATAATTTTGAGGTAACTATGTCTGGAGTGAGGTGTAGTTGATGCTCTAAGTTAGCCCACCAATTCGGAGTTCTATCTCTGTGTTGGAATATTGCTATTTTAGCTTTTGAATTGGAAGTATAATCTCTTAGTGTGAAGCATTTTCTCATTCCTTCTAACCGGGCTTCTACTCGTTCACTGACACGACCTCTAGAAAACTCTGGTAACTTAATATTTTTGAGCTCCCTCGTAATGTCCTCGATTAGAGGTCCTCTATCAAATCCTCTTGATCCCTCGATATTTCCCAACATTAATGGAAGGTGCTTCACTTCTACCTCGGTTGCTTGATGCCCTCTTAAAATCTCATTAATTTCTTCTAGGGAGCACAAGATGATAGCCAGCTTTGGTGATAGTAATGGGTTATTTGTAGGAGTTCCTTGTGATGATCCTCCTTGACCTCGATTTCCTCACGTCAACACCAATTTGAATTGTTCAATTATATGTTCCATACGAGACTCATTGATGCAAATTAGGACTTGTTCACTTTTAGTCGACTCACACACATGTATATAAAATGAGAGGCATAAGTTTTTCTTTTACTATGCTCGTAAATGAGTACTATTAATACTGGGAAAACCCCCAAGGATCTACTACGTCTTCTCATGTGTGAGCTCTACATAACCTACAATTTTTTTGTTGATACTATCTAGGCTACTAGTGCAATGTACGTATCAACCACACTCTGGTACTTTATTAACATCGAGTTATTTAGTAAACATAATTATTTATTAATATTAAAGTTAATTAATAAATTAGTTTAAATAATTAAATTAAATACTAATGTGAATAATACCCTTTTAGTCACACCTTCCTTCTATGGGAGTTAGTTGTTCCTTTCAAACCTCTATATTAAATTTTAAAATCATTTATGTCCATTTTATGAATTTTAGGATTTTTTGGGGAACATGTAAACAATTTATCCTTCAAGAAAGATTTTAAAAATAACCGTGAATGTATGTTGTATGTTTTTATCCATCAATTGACATCATAGATCAACACCAAGTGGTTATTTCAAATTACACTACTATAACTCTTTCAAATCCCAATCATTCCTAAATAATGATAATATAAAAGAATATATCACATTCTAACTACATTTCTCTAGATGATAAATGAGTAGAAACAATTTTATGTTTATTGCAATATTGATTTCACAAATGATCTTCGCATAAATTTATGTCATAATTGAATATGGATGACACAATAATGTCTCTTATCTCTTATCACATTTTTTATAACATTTATATTTTTATGTTTAAACCTTTGAATTGTGACTTCTTTCTTAATAATTACATGCTAAAAGCAAGTTCAACTAAAGTTAAAATATTGTCACAACAGATAGGAATCCTACATCATAACTGCACCATATGAACTTTATGCATCTTTGAAGGCATGATGACACCAGCATCAAATAATGAAGTTGTGTACTCAAGCTTTGTCCTTCTCCTTTTCCTTATGAAGATCACCATGTAAGCAATATATATGTACTATATGTATCATCAAAAAGTCATCCACAATCATCCATAAATCTGATCTTAATAACAACTATGTAACCCCAAGAAATACAAATATCATCTAAGATTTCATCATGGGAAACTCATACCCGTAACTTAGCATGATGTATCATTTAAACACTTTAGCCCCGTAAGCATCATCACCATTGATAAGAATCATTAGGTACCAAATATTTCTAAACATAATGCCAACAATGCATTATTAGAAGCATAGCATATTCTCCCCTTGAACTTGTGCCACCTATTCACTGTCAGATCTGATCATTACATATATCAGTAAGAATTATCAAGGCATCATCATGAATAGGATATACATCAAGTCATCAACAACTGATGAGGATCAAAAGCACTTTTAAATAGCATCCACATATTGTAGTCATCAATCATCAATACAAAAAAAAGATAATTGATAATTGTCTGAGTCATCTTTCTGAGTCTACCCCATTGCTTCTTCATCAAACCAACATATACGCGACTGTGCAGCTTCTAACTTCACGTATATACATGTATTGTCTTCATGATAATTGCGTATAAGAATTAGGACACTGAAATTTCATATTTTTAGTTCCTTCTAAGTCTGTTCCGTCTGTATACTGAGCTATGCCACATCTTTTTGTCTGTAATTTCTTCTTCTTCCATACCTTATAGTGTGATGATGTTTGTTCCTTTTGGTATGTTGGCCGAAATTTGGTCCTACATTCTTTTGCTATATGCCCAAACTTGTTACAAGCATAACATCTTATATGTTTCATATTCCTTCTAAAGTAATCAGTGGCTTTGTGACCAAACATATTACAAGAAAAAAAATATCCCTTGAAGTACCTGGAAGATGATGATCTTTCTGTGTGACTATTATTAGCTTGAACCATTCTACTTATACATCTTGCTATAACATGTCCAAAATTATGACATATAAAACATTAAACATTATTCATCAGAGGAAATAATCGATTAACACTTCCATAGTTAGGAGTAAATGATTTTCTTTGAATACTTCCTTTCCTTGGTTGTTGATGGGGTTGACCTCTTATCTCCTTGTTGAGTGTTTCATATTTTATGCTAGAGTTCCTTGCTTCATTTTGTGAGCTAGATTCAACTTTAACAGTTTCCTGAAACCAAGACCAAATTTGATGGCAGGATACCTTTGAATACTAAGAATATCATCCAAAACCTTAGTGCTATCTTGAAATCGTAAAAGTTTATCCTTTTCTTCTAATTTACCTTTCAAGATATTTACCTCAGCCTAATATTGCTCTTCCTTTTCAAGATACTGCTTCTTCATGATTTCTTCAGCTTTTCTTCCTTCTTCCACTTGTTGCCTTGATTCAAGAACTTCATTTTCTTGTTCTTCAAATTCTTGGAGTAGTTCTTCATTCTTGTTATTTGAATTTTTGAGATCTTCTTTTAGAGAAACGACCACGGCTTCAAGACCTTCACAATAGTTGCTTCTTTCTATAAGTTCCTTGGTTGTTGTGTCCTTTTCATTCAATTCATTTCTCGATGATGTCACTTCATCCTGTAGCCTTTGACATTGATCTTCCTTTTGCTTGTACTACTTCCTTACCTTGTTTCCTTCCTCCAACTGAGATTTTAATCTGGTAACTTGTTCTTTGTAGGAACATTCCATTTATCAATTAGATCTTTTTAATCTCTAATTTTATCTGTGAGACTTTTGAATTCTGCCTCTATTTGATTTCTTTCTCTTTCACCCATAAGAGAGAATTCAGTTGTTTCGCTATCACTTTCATTATCTTCAAATGAACAGAGAAATGTATCATCAAAGGACAAAAGATTCATACCTGGTAGTTCTTTTGCTTGTTCATCTTCATTCTGAGTCGATTCTGAATATGAATAGTTCCTTCCACATAAAGGCCAATCGTCTCTCCCACTGTCACAATTCCTTTATGATATCTTCTTCTTTTGAGGTGCTTTCTTCTTTAGCTTCTTTCCCATTGTTACTACAGATCTCCTTCAACTAATCAAGCTTCTGCCAAAGGACCTACTTTGATACCAATTGTTGGAAATAATACTGAGAGGGGGGGTGAATCAGTATTTACAAATCAATAACTTTTTCATTTCCATAATCAGATTTATATACGCTACTTCAGAGAAGGGAACTCGCGTGTGCACGCAACTATTCTTAAGGAAACCAGCGTATATCTAGTGAACTTATGATTCAGTTAATTCATCATATGTTGATCTTTAATCAGTGCATCAATACTTTATTAAAAATTAAACAATAACCATGTGTATTAATAACAGAATAAGCCATCACACATAAGAAACACACATGAACACTAAGATTTAAGGTGGAAACCCAATGTGGGTGAAAACCACCTGCTACTGTCGTCTCTGTCTTCTTTTAATAATAATAAAATATGTTTACAATCTTGTACTGGAGCAAACTCATACTAGTACGCAGGCACCCACCTGCAGAAGGCTACAACCTTCTCTCATTCTCCAGCTTCTTCTGGAAGGGAGCTACAACCCCCTAGTTCTTGTACTAGCTAATATATTTACTAGTATGTAAGCTCCGACCTACAAAAGGCTACAACCTTCACTCATTCCCCAGTTGCTACTAGAATGGAGCTCCAAACCCCTAATCAAATCACCATCCACTACTAGTAGGAAGCTTCAACTTCCTCACTGAAGGCTCTAACCCTCAGTATCCTCCAGGGACCACGTTTCATAAATTTTCACACTAGATACTCCTGGTACACAACAACACTATATGTAGGCCATGTTTCATCCAATTTTCATACTGGACCCATTAGTAACATTAAAGCTCAAAATCAATCACCATTGCAATACAACCATCAAATACATCTGCATCAACCAAATACTGAAACCCAATCAATCTCTGATATAACT
>APFE030869105.1:56745-84901 GCA_000404065.3 Pinus taeda | reverse complement strand
TATATATATATATGGCAAAAAAAATTACAGTTTGAACCCAAAAAAAAATTGTTAGGAATAACCCAGAAATTATCAAATTGTTAAGAGGTTGAAACAAATTGTTCTAGATTCAAGTAGAGAGTGTCTAGGTTTAGAATAATTGAATTTTCTTGTTTTTGATTTTAGGAATTGGTCATGTTTGAATTTTATTTTATATTATAAGTTTCAAACAATAATTCAATTCCATTTTTTGTTTTTGTAACATCCCTGGGTTAAAGTTAAATGTAATAAAGGATAATAAAAGCAAAATAAGACCAAGGTCATGGGACACGTATTCCAAGTTGAACGTTCGGAAAACACTTTAGTGGACATCACTTGTGGTTCAATAATGGCTAAGGAAATTGGTAAAGACAAAGAGGCAATAATTGGTATTTAATTATGAAAATAAAGGAAAATATGAGAAAATCAAGGTGAAGAAACACAAATATGCATTCAAGGGAGATTAGAGAAAAAATGGGGGGAAATGAAGAAAAAAAGGAGATCAATGATAAAAAGGCATAAGAGAAACTCTTTTGTCAGTTCTAGCTTTTGCTAGTTTAGCTTTTGGCTCTCTTACACTCTTGCACACTTAGAGCATTCTTGGAGCACTTTAGCATTCATTTGGATTTGGAGAAAGGAAAGAAAAGGAGAAAGTTGGATCCACAACTACAGTGGGAAGATCTTGCAGATAATAGGTTGCATGTGTGATTTCCTTGCTGGGATGTGAATGCATGGTACATGCATTTGGTTATTTGGTGCATGTTTTTTCATTAGCATGGGTTTTGTCTAGTTTGGCAGTGGTTTCAGCCTTGCCTTGCCATTCCCTGAATAGCCATGGTGTGATGGGATTCATTCTTGATTGAGCTTTGGATTTTCGGAAGGTTTTGGAACCCAGTGAGGTGGTCTCAAGAAAATCCCAAGGGTTGAGGGTGGAAATGGTTTTTTCTAGGAAACCTTCGATGGGTGGATGGAGACAGGAGAATTCCTCAAGGTATGGTGAAGGAATTCTGAGGCATCCAAGCTTGGTTTGGTTTTGTGATCTCAAGACTAGTTTAGGTGAGATCATAATAGCTTGAGGGTGGAGGTGGTTTAACCTCTAGAGTCCATGTTTGGTTATGTCTTGGTTTATCCCATGAGATCCCACATTCATGCTTGGAATATGGCACAAGGGTGATTGGTTGAAAGTAAGATTTGGCTCAGCCCAATCTATGGCCGAGTGGTATATGGAAATCCCTAACTGGGTTGGATTTTTCATAAGTTAATATGAGCTTTACCTCTAATGTAATTAATAATCACATGTACTTATTATTGTGTGGATTTTATGGTTGATTTGTCATGATTTATATTTTGGTTATATGTTTCTTATAAGCATGGTTCTATGATGTGCTCTAGCTATGGCTCTTTTTCAAGATTTGATAGTTTATTAAATGGTTTATCAATGCATGGGCTAATAAGTGTTGTTGCAACTAGCTTGAGAAGGCATTGAGTCTTCTTGGTGATTCTCAAATGGAGTTTTGAGTTTATGATCATATATGCATTCATGACATGTAGCTTATATGTTTATCATATGTTTAACGAAATGTATATCTTATATCAAGCATGTTTATGTCAAGATCTTGTTCAAGTTTTGAATGGTTAGCTTTTTCATATCCTTATTTATGATTCTATAAAGTTGCAAGCAGTTTTGTGCAGTGGTCTAGGGCTTACTTCAAAAAGTGGGATAGATCTCACAATCCTATGCACAGAACAGAGGATTTTTTGTCACAATCATTAGCAGGAAGGCTTATGGGTGCGGTTAGAGCCTCATAACTGCACGCAAAGTGTGTCAAGGGTGTAGTTGGGGTGTTGATTTAGTGAAAAAGAGTTCCAACTCAGGCATTGATCACTTGGGGTGGTTGTCAAGCTCCTAAGCGATATGTGTCCCTAACGGATGTCAGTAAGCTTTTGGTCTGTGGGCCTCTTTTCCATAACTAGAACTTGGAGTTCAGGTCATGTCATAGTGACACTCAACTCATGGTTACCCGAGAGATCTTATAAAATCAGATAAATGTGGGAGGGGGCATTACAGGGTGGTATCAGAGTGAAGTTGCAACACTAGACCTTGGGGTAAATGTATATAGTCATGCATGCATGTTGATTGTATATGTGCCTAGCATTCATGCATTGGGATGGTTACAATTATCATACATGTGGTTATTATTGTAGTTTTGTGTCATCGTGTATGATGTTGAAATGTGGATATATTATATATATAATATATATATATATATATATATATATATAATATATATATATATATATAATATGGGCGGACTTGTGCAGATGAGATAGCCTCCCTTGAGATACAATGAGGTATGGTTTGATCACGTTTTCTATTCATTTTAACTAACCTAGTATGTTTGTAGGAAAAAGAATATCAGAGATGACAAGAAGAATGGTGTATTATGGTTCAAAAGACTCTCCTTATAGATAAGTTGAGTAGCAAGGAGATGAGTATTCTCCTGATAGAGTAGATACTTTGAGAAGTTTGAAGGCAGAAATCAAAAGTTGTAAGGTAGATAATAACAAGTTGATCAAAACACAGGAAAAGATTTCCAAAGCTCAAGAAAATCAAGTTGAGGTTAATGTAATGATCCTTTAGATCCTATCAGATTTTCAAAGACAAGGACAGCTAAGGATTAGTCATGGACAGGAGGAAAGGACTAACAAGACATATGGTAGTAGGTCTCAATCAGAATACAAGTTGGACAGAGATGATACATTCAAAGGTGGAAGATGGTTGGATACACCTGACAGGAGAGTTAGTGCTTATAGGTTTTATTATAGTTATGGTTTAGAGAGACACCATCGTCATCACTGCCATCATCCCTTTAGAAGGAGTGAGAGGGGGTACTTGTCAAATGAGTTCCAGAAATCAAAGCCTCCTAATTTTGATGGGGATGTGAGGAAATCAGAAGATGCAAAAGCATGGTTGGTTGGGATGAAAAAGTTCTTTGGATTGCATGATTATTCTGAGAATATGAAAGCCAAGAAAGTGATCTTCAATCTCAAGGAAAAATTAGATATCTGGTGGGAATATGTGAAGTGTGTCAAAGGCATCAAGGTAGAAGAGTTGAGTTGGCATGAGTTTAAAAGAATCTTTAGGAAGAAGTACTTGTCTAAGAGATAGTATGACAGAAAGGCCAAGGAATTCTATGAGTTGAATATGGGTTCCATGACAGATGAAGAGTATGCGACCAAATTTATGGAGTTGTTGAGGTATGTGCCTTATCTAAAGGATGAGAAGACAAAGGTCCAAAGGTTCATCAATGGATTACCATTATCATTCAAGGATCAGATTGAGTATGATGAGCCTCAGTCATTGGAGGAATTCATTATGAAATTGAAGCATTGATATGAGTAGTCAAAGCGCAAGTTTGAGCCTAAGCGTGATTGGAAGGGGAATGAGAATTCTAAAGGAAAATGGCCTTAAAAGCAAGGAAGACCTTAGGATACAGGTGAGAAAGAAAATGTTGCTCCTTACAAGAAGTTTAATGCAACTGAGAAGGGACATGAACCTCAACCTGGAGATTAGCAGAATGATGGTAGTGGCAGAGAACTATTGCGGTGTTTGATTTTTGGCAAAGACCATCGCAAGAAGGATTATCCATTGTACTAAGATGGTAGACCACAAATTTACATTTCTTAGGAGGCACAAACAGTTGGGGATGTTGGTCAAAGCATTCCTCGGATCTATGCATCACTTGATAACAAGAAATTAGGCCATCAGGCATCCATTTTTGAGATGGAAGGTAAGCTTTGTGATTGATTTGTTTTCATTTTGATTGATATTGGATCAAATTATAGTTATGTTAGTCCTAACCTGGTGGATAAGTGTGGCTTGAATAACGAATTGCATGCAAATTATTGGTTGGTGCAGTTTGCTACAGGGACCAAGAAAAGAGTTCATCATTGGGTGAGAGCTTGTGCATTTGAGCTTATCGATATGCTTACATCAACACGTCTAAATGTATATCCTTTGGGATCATATAGTATGTTTTTGGGCATGGATTGGTTGTTTACTCACAGGACCAAGGTAGACTTCTATGAGAAGGCTATTGAATGCCTATATGATGATGGAGAGAAGAGAATCTTACAAGGAAAGAATAATCCTATATCAGAGAGAATGATTACAACCCTGCAAGCTAAGCACGGTTGTAGGAAATGGTGTGTATTATTTGTAGTGCATGTTTCCAGTGATAAAGGGACAGATGTTGAGGATGATGAACTCTTGAAGAGGTACCATTTTTGTGGCATTTTCGGGATGTGTTTCTTGCAAATATTTTAGCTTTACTGCTTCATAGTGAAGTGGATTTCTCTATTGAGTTGGTACCAGGAGCAGCACCAACATCAAAGGCACTTTATAGGATGAGTACCCCGGAGTTAGTGGAATTGAAGATGCATCTTAAATAAATGCTTGATAAAGGATACCTAATTCCAAGTATGTCACCTTGGGGTGCATCAATGTTGTTTGTAAAGAAGAAGGATGGTACTCTCAGATTGTGCATTAATTATAGGTAGTTGAACAAGGAGATGATCAAGAATAGGTATCCATTGTCACGGATTGGTGACTTGTTTGACCAGTTGAAGGGAGAAACAATGTTCTTAAAGATTAATTTGAGATCATGATATCATTAGGTGCACATCAAAGAAGAAGATATCTACAAGATTGCATTATGTACTAGGTATGGACATTATGAGTTCGCGGTGGTTCCTTTTGGTCTTACTAATGCTCCAACCACCTTTATGTGTTTGATGAATAATGTGTTGCATCCTTATATGGACAAGTTTGTGATAATTTTTGTTGATGCTATATTGATATACTCCAAGAATGAGGTGGAGCATGCAAACCACATGGCAGCAGTGTTGAGATTGTTGAGAGAGTATCATTTGTATGCCAAGCTCAGCAAGTGCAGTTTCTTTCAGACTCAAATTCATTACTTGGGACATGTTGTCTCTAAGGAAGGGATAGAAGTGGACCTGAAAAATATTAAAGTTTTCATGGAGTGGCTAGCTCCCAGGAATGTGGATGAGGTCAGATCATTCATGGGATTAACTGGATATTACAGGTGGTTCATCAGAAACTTCTCAAGGATTTTATATCATATTACATCTTTGCGGAGAAAAGGAAATAAGTTTGAATGGATTGAGGAGTGTGCAACTAGTTTTGAGTAGTTGAAGCATTTGCTTACAAATGCTCCAGATTTGAAAATTGTAGATCCCAATAAGGAGTTTTTAGTTTGTACAATGCTTGCAAAAAAAAGGACTTGGTGAAGTCTTAATTAAAGAAGGATATGTGGTACTCTATGAGTCAAGGAACTTGAATGAGCACGAGGAAATTATGTGACTCGTGACCTTGAGTTGGAAGTTATCATTCATGCCTTGAAGATGTGGAGGCATTATCTTCTTGGTAAGAGGTTTATTCTAATAAGTTATCATAGTGGACTGAGGTACTTGTTTGACCAACCTAATATAAATGTCAAGCAAGCTAAATGATTGGCTACTCTCGATGAGTTTTATTTTGAGATCAGGTGCATTAAGGGCAAGGAGAATCGGGTTGTAGATGTCCTCAATAGAAGAGTGCAATTAAATCATATTTCAATTGTGAGCTCTTATGGGATAGATTTACAAGAGAAAATATTGCATGCACGGAACCATGATGAGTGGTACTAGTAGCTGAAGCACAGGTTGCAGTAGCAAGGTGAAGGTGTTAGAGATGAGGAGTATCACCTCATGGCAGACGATTTGGTCATATTCAGGGAGAGAGTGAGCTTCCATGGTGTTCCCAAGAAGAACATATCAAACAAAGATGCCAAGTTCACTTCCCAAGTTTTGGAAGGAGTTGTTCGTGGGTTTAGGGACAAAGTTTGTTTTTAGTACAGCATATCATCCATAGACAAATGGATAGACATAGAGGGTCAATAGGATTCTTGAAGATATGTTGAGGATGTATGTCATGCATCAACAGAGGAAGTGGGAGGAGCATATTCCACTGGTAGAGTTTGTATGTAATAATGGGTATCAGGAATCCTTGAGGATGAATCCATTTGAGGCTCTTTATGGGAAAAATTGTAATACTCCCATCAGCTGGAGTGATCCAATGAATAGGTGTTGAAACTGTGATCAACACCCTCCAAATTTTTCCATACATGTGAATTTTGGTTCCTACTGAGGATCTAATGATTTTTCATTTCATAGTCGCTTCATGATTAATCAATGTTATGCTAAGTGTTTAAGTATTGTTTCTTCTTGGTTATTGAGCGTCAATGTCACTTGCATACACGTGTTCATTCTATAAAAATTTCATGAGCACATTCCTTTTCACGGGCTTGAAAAGGCATAACGCATTCCATAAAGAAAATTCCTATGCAATGTTCAAACTATGACAACAATTAGTGCGTACTTTTAATTAACAGTCTCTCACTTTTGGTTATGAATGTACTTCTAGTTCGATGAGCTTTTCCAACTATCACTTTTCCGCACCTTCGCTTTTGCAAGTGTCGCTTCCATGTTTATGGTTTCTTCTTTCACTTGTTTTCACTTCAACAAGTGTCATTTTCATGTTATATTTTCTCAGGCATGTGCCTCTTTCAATGTCATTCGAATTTTGCAAGTGTTGTCACAAATGTCATCTTTTTGCATGAAAAATATTGCACATCACACAAATGTGGTTTTGGTCTATTTCAAGGGGTAACCTTTGTTTCAATGAGTTATTCCTATGATATAGAAGTATATTGTACTCATTCAAAATTTTTAAGCGCCATCGCACAAGTGTCATCACCGTTGTGGCGAAGTGTACCTTTTGTATCGCATTTGGGGGAAATTGTCGCATTGAGGGAAGTATGGTGTTCATGTATTCTGAGTGATCAATATTTCATCGTAAATTGTTCTAAGTGTGTGATTATTCTCAAGCATTGTCCTTGTTCACCTTGGCCTCACTCAGCCTTCCTGAACTACACGTTGCACAGTCTCATCCCTCGAGCTCAAACCTTTCCTCATGGAACTGCGCAATGCACAATTCTTGCCTTCCAGAACTATGCACTGTGCAGTCTCAGTGATCAACCCTAACCCCTTGAGCTCTGGAACTTGCAACCCTGTCTCCTAACCAGTATTTTGTCGCACGTTGTGTATTCTCGGTCATCAAGTTGTATCCCTAATTCCTTGAATTGTACAACTGTGCAATTCATTGATGATTCTCCCTCTAGAACTGTGCATTGTGTAGTCTTAGGGCTCAATAATTCCTCCTTGAACTCCATAATTGTGTAGTCTTTTCCTTCAGTCAACCTCTTCCACACACTACACAGTCCCAAGCAACAAGCCTCATCCTTGAGCTCTTTAATTGCATAACTACACAAGCACTAGGCCTCTATCCCTTTGGAAATGTGCAATGGGAAACCTCAAGCTTGACCCCTTGAGCCCTTAAATTATGGATTTGTCTTTCCCTGGTCAGCCTAAATTGCACACTACATAGTCTCAAGGCCCAATCTTGGTCCCTCATCTCTTGAGTTGTGCAACTGCCCAACCCTTGAACTTGTATCTTAGCCTATCACTTAGTTCTAGCTAAGTTAATGGATGTCATGAAGCATGTTAGACTAGGGTTTTGTCAAAATGATGTCGTCTTATCATGAGGGGATCTCAGTTGCAGGTATCATATCATGTTATGATAGGATTATGGTGAAGGAGATGAATAAGGAAACCTTGCCATAAGAAACCTTTATAGCTACAAAGACAAAGCTGATCATTAAAGAGAAGATGAAGAGACACTATTTTGTAACAAAAGATCAAAGATCATGATCGCATGAAGACTCCATATCAATATTCCCCTTGGAGGATGAATACAAAGAACATGCAAGATCCATCATGAAGATGCAAAAAAATAAACAAAAGGAGAAACTTGGAAATACTACATCATCATGAAGTTCGATGTCATCATTGTCAAGAGTCCTCTCAAGAGTCACATGTGTCATAATGTTTTTCCACGTCATTTGTCGAATGTAATTATGTAATGTAAAATGGATGGAAGACCAAGGGTCCCACATGGAATATGAAGAGTCACTATTGAGTTTGAAAAGTCATGTAGAAGCTCAAAGGTCGTGTAAGAATTCGAAAAGGTCATTGTAGAAGCTCAAGAGTCATGAGGGAGTTCAAGAATCACATGGAAGGTGAAGAGTCGCCTCATTTTTTATAAAAACACCATCATAACTCAAGCAAAAGGACTTTTGGGACTTGAACTTTCACCTTAGCTTCTCTAGCATTGGCGTAGGAAATAAGATCTTTCTTTGGAGAAGAAAGTGGTGACTTAATGTTCCACTATTGGGCTAATGTGGCAGCATTGTACTTATATATCTTAGAACTTCCACTTAATATATGAATCTCGATGATCCAACACATTTTCATGCATGTATCGTAAATATAGTAAGACTATTCTTTAAATGTCTGCGGTAGATCTTTTGCTCACATGTACTAAGGAAATTGAACTATTTCGGTGGCTTTGGTACTTATCTTGTTGAAGGCATGTTGTATTTGGTTTTATGATCATGGTTGTCTTGTGAACTAATTAAAAGACTAACTTGTGATCCTCTTATGCTCTTGTGTGTCTCTTTTAGGATAATACTATTACTTTTCTTCTAGGGGCTCACTCTCTCCCCCTACCATGAAAGTACATTTTATACATCACAATTGTATGCCTCACAGTGTCAACTTACTTATTTGTTCCAAAGAATGTTGTATAACCTCTTATGTTAATCATTGTAACCAAGGAAAATCCATAAGGACAATGGAATCTAGTCATGTTTTCGGTTGGGGCTCCTACTCCAAACAGTGTAAGCTCTAGTTGGGACTTCACATCGAGGAGACCCCCTTGGTTAACAGATATCCAACACCATCAACAGTTGGCACTAGAAGGAGGGACAGATGAAAAGCTATTCCTGTTGATTTTTTTTTAATCCCTCATCTTAAATGGCTCTTTTCCAAATCATAATCCCATAATTTTTTTCTAACCTATCACCTAGTAAACTTTTCATCTCCACGGAATAGTTTCATGACTTATCTCAATTAAGGTTTGATGATGAGGGTGTGTTGAAGCCTCAAAATTTGTTGTGACAACATGGGGGATAACCACCTAGTCCAGACCTTGAAAGCAGCTCATTTTCCATTTGGTATAGTGGCTCTGACTGGGGATAATGGGACCAGTTTCTTTGAGAGGATTGATTTGATAATGTTGTTGAGATGATATAAGATTTAATGGGGAATGATTCAACTACGTATAATCTAATATAAATAATAAACACATGCATATATCTTAATATAACATTACATAACTATAATTGTACCCAGGAATACACTAAGGTATGCAATCTACAAAGATGTCTCAAATCAATTGGTAATAAAGATCATTCAACTTCCAAAAGAAATGAAATCGTTTAATGATAATTGTTTTGGATAAATAGGTAGACAAAACAATTGAGAAAACTATATCGCATATAATAATTGTTAATGTATTCAAAACGTCATTAGAGCTAAAACATCATACAAAAGTGCAATAATGTAGAACTATAACTCATATTCTCATACATAAAAAAAAATTCAAGACAACAATTATTTCTAATGCATAAATAAGACACAATCCTATGATAAAAGTACCATACATGAAAGGTCCTACTCATGGGATCAACAATATTGATCTAATTTCATCCAATCAAATACACTCTAAGAGTACATAAGTGTAATTTTAGTAGAGCATGCTCGATATTCAAAGAAAAATAGCTCTTGTTCCATTAATTTCATCAAAACCTTCCCAAAAATACAGAAGTGTAATGTCTTGAAAAGTGTTTTTGATAAAATTTTGGACCCCTCTCTAAATGCATGAGAGGGGTTTAAATACTAAAATACATGCCTCAAAAATATCTTATTACAAAAAAGGTTGAGGAGGTTTCAAACAACCTTCCTCAGAGTAATAAAAAATAAAACTAAAAAAAGAATTAAACTAATGATGAGCTTCTTTCAACTTGAACTATCTTAGTTGGCTAACTTAATCTTTGAGATTGCAAATGTCGATCACTGGTTTGAGCTAAGGTGGCTAGTCAATTGTGGATTTTAACTGTCTAGCAAATATGGTATCTGACAAAGTTGGCACCATATTTTGTGCAGAGGTAGTTAAACACCATAGAGTCATCCACTGGTTATGTGGTTTTACTAGATACTGTCAATATGTCTCCCAATCTAGTTTGGTCAGTTCTTTGATTGCTTCTTCCTTGTCCTACGCTGTCTGTTTCCATTGTTGTTCCAGAAGTTTGATATTTGGTAGAGACCCTAGTATGCACTCTTTGACAAGATTGGCACTATGGAGGTTTTCATTAACGGCTTCAATTATACTCCTTGTTGCACCTGTTGCTGTCGTTCTCCCCCTTTTGCCTATTTTAACTGTATATCCCAATTTGTAAATAGAATATCTTTGTGGGATTCTTGTATTTTTGGTAGGCCAGCCTTTCTTGCCACATCAAACTCCTGCTAGGTAATAAATTTGGAAATATTTTTACGGATTTATTCATATTCAAACCTCATATCAATCACTTGGTTTGTCAATTTATCACTTGTTTCACACTGAGGATTAATCTACGAGATTTTCTGGCAGAACATTTCTTCTTGTTGTATTAATAGGGAATTTATCTTGATTGCTTCTTTGATGAACTCATCAATTTGAGGGTTATCTTTAAATATATCCACCATGGCTTGCATTTGGCGAATCTGCAAGTCCTTTTCTGATAAGCTGGCCTAGTGTTGTAACCTCATTTGCTCGAGTTCCCTCTAAAGCGAAGCTACTTGTTGTTCTGCTTGTTGATCAGTTTTTTCTTGTTCTAATTGTTGTTCAAGCAGAAGAATTTTTGTTCTTTCTCTTTTAGCAACAATCATACTTCCATTGCTTTATCAATGGTTGATGTGGCATAAGCTCCTGCAAACGATGACAGCTTCGTAAGATTTTTTGATGGGTCAACAGGAGTGTCCTTCCACACAACATCCATTAATTCATTCTCTAGAGTTGCAATAGTCATGATGTCTAATTTCCTCTTCTTTCTTTGTCTTTTAACTACAGTCTTCTGAGTAGGATTGTAGAATATATCTAATGGAGGTATCTCTTCAATTTTCAAGACAATTTTGAAAGTAGGAAAAGCAGGAATAACCTCAATATCTTGACTATCTGTAGCCCCTTGCTCTATTGTCTCTGGATTTGCTTTGTGCTGAGTCTGTTTGGGGGTTTGCAATTCAGATGTTTCCTTAATATTTGTGCATGTTTGGAGCTTCTTATTGAATTTCTCACATTCCTTGTCTAGTTCAATGACTGGAATCTTCCCTGATTGAGCTGAAGTGGAACCAACCTCTATATGCTTCTTGGCCAAGGCTTGTTTGGTCGTTTCCTCAGTATTCCCTTCTGTATCTTTCTCATAACCTTTATTAGGATTTCCTTCTCCATTATGAGATTGTTGTTCTGAGTGTTCTGACTCATGAGTCGACTTCTCTTAGGTTTCCTCATCAAAATTTTCCTTTGAACTTCCCTCCAAGCTTAGGCTAGGAGTCGGTTCCCTTATGGGTTCAATGTATAATAGTTCCAATGGGACCTTTAACATATTTTATTCTTATATACATGAAAATCACTAATATCATCTACGCTTAACTATAATGATGCCAAATGTAGGACCTGTGCAAAATTTCCAGCTCCTTAAAAGAGGTCATCAAAGGGATCCCCTTTATGGGTAAACTATCTGACTTTAACCATGGTGGTGAATTCCTTAGCAACTTGATTTGGGTCATATTATCACCCTGGAACTATGGCCAATTTCGGAGACATAATAATCTCTGCTTCTTTTACTATGTGCCCGTAGTCATGTAGTGTGAAAGCACCACATTTTAATGGGAAGGCTGGCCAAATGGCTTTCTTTTGTTCCCTTAGGGATTTGGTTAAATTGCCCTCCCGTGCTGTCTGATAAGCTATCTCTCTAGCCAATAGATTGTCTGGAACATAATATGGGAGGACATGCAAAGCAACAATACTCCCAAAAACTCTAATATAAGTGGATGTTTCTTCACCAAACCATATTGCAACTGGAAAAACGTCTATCTTGGCTTCTTCGGAAAACCTGGGGGTCATTCTATCAAAAATGGTTTTATGAATAGGCAGCATAATACCCTGGCATATTTTGTAAAAATGGGGATTGAATTGGGATTCCCACAAGATTTTATGGTATACATGGATGGGGAGAGGGTTCTGTATAGTCCACTTCCAACCCATGTTTGGAAATTGAGAACAAAAACAAATGGCATCCATAACATAAGCACTCATAAAAGAAGGGGGAAAATTCTTGAGGAAACACTTCTCTTTTGTCTATATTACCTAATAGCCATTGCTAAATTGTCTGATAAAATCTGACTCCAGTTCATAATTGTTGTGTTAACCGCTGCATCAATTAATGGGAGCCACTCTATAGAAAATTTGGTACTATCAGCTTTACCAAATAATCTACAGGTCATCGAAGCAGTGAAATTATGTAGGGAAGAGAGTGATGAAATCGTGTACATACCGAATTTCTCCCATTTGAATTTACCTCTTTCTGACCTCCATGTTTGTGTAATGTCGAATGGCTCCTCATTCTCTTTGGTGAAATGCTCAAGGAAATCTTTGTTATAGAGATTTTGAGGCTCTGGTAGATGGTACATCTGGCACAGAATGTCTAGTGTGAAAGACCCCATGACCTCATGTCTTGAATTCCTGAAAGTTCTATCTGAGACATCTAGATCATCAATCACCCATTTTACCATATCTGTGTATGATAATATCTTAGGTCTTGCTGCTATTTGGTGTAAAAATGAACATGTTGCCTCAAAGTAGGAAGCATCAGATGATTCTTCAGCATCAGTGGTTGCCTTCATTTCCAGTGGCCTCGGTTTCTCTTCTTTTAGTAGGTTATACATAGCTTCCCATGATGTGGTTCCTCCATATTTGTCGCAAGTGGTATCATGGATGATTTCTTAGATGCAGTAGTTGTTCCCTTCTTCGCCATATTTTCCAACGTTGTTTTCTTTGGAGGTTCCTTGAAATGGAGCAATGGAAATTATCGGATAAACATAGAATGAAAGTGACAATGAAAATTCAATGATACAGTTAATTCCAAAAGGTGACAAGGAAGAATCTTTTATTCGAAAATGCAGATGAAAGATATCAAATCACGTCGAGCCATTTTAAACATAATGTCATTAAAACTCATTAAATACACACTAAGACCTTTTATCATGGCCTTTATTACTCATTTAAGCCATCGCATCGCAAACGTGTAAGGAAAAAACTTTAAGGTGATGAGTTTAAAGTGCCAAATGCTGATTATGCGATTGTGATAAAGATTATTGCAATATCGCAAATCACAATATCGGATTTTTGCTTATGCGTTATTTCGAAGATGTTTAGAATTTTTCAAGATGCGATGTGAGAGGTGTACCTTTCATCATTTAAAGCACATTTTGCTTGAATGAATATTTATTGCATAAAGTGACCTTTTACTATGCACCATACTTAACCAAAATTTATAACATTTATTGCATACTTACATCGGGTCCGAGTCATATCGTGTTTCACAAACTTTTCATAGTTCACAAGATTGGCCTTTGAGTAAGGGTCGTGATGCAATGAGTTTTGGCTTATTATGTCAAAATATTGGAATTCGCATATTCCAAAGGTCTTGTTAGTTGTGCTTTTCGTGAATGCCAATATGCAATTGCGATAGGCACTTTATTTTGCAAGAAATACTTTAAGCCTTAGTTTTAAATGGAATTTTTAATGATACCATAAGTTTATTATGGTGATCCCTTCCTATCGCAATTCTCAAATCCTGGTTTGTTAATTAACCTTTGACACACATGATCTGGCGATATGCGATAAAGCGAGAATTGCTAGTAGTAAACGGATTTGGCTTGATACCTTATATTATTTAGAAATTTATTCCTAAGAATTCAAAAAGGAAATCACTTAAGTGATAAGTTTTTTGGAGGATTTTTTATAAAGGGTCCCCATTTATCAATAGAATATTAAATATTAAATCAATAAATGGGGGGGTTGTTGAACAGTACAACAATTGGCAATTCACTAGAAGAACCAGTTATCTCTGATAGTTTTTGAAACTTCTAAAACTTCCAAAATAAAGATAGTTCAGAAAATATGAATTACATGAAATTTAAGATAAGTAACATTTCTCTTAATAAGAAAACAAAACTCACTTAATTCCCATCACTTGATATCCTATTCAAAATGAAAATTCCTTTGTCTATATCAGTCTTTAATTGGTTTAAAGATAAAGCAAGAGGCTCTTGCAGATTAGCATTAAGATGTACTCATTTGTCACAGGTAGAGCCTCTACTGCTAGCAGGCGTCCATAGCCTCGATAGGGTTACCTTTTAACCTTCAATTATTCAATATCCCATCTAGATAAGAGAGCAATTTTTAGAGATAAATTCAGACTCATATACTTATTCTCTTCTCTTTATTTTTTAAACAATTTATTTTTCTTCTAAAAATTTTCAATTTTTCTACTTAAAGGTCATTGTCTTGGTTTGGTGGCCAAAAAGTGACAATGACATTCACTAGTTGTAATTCAGCTAAACAAGCTAGCTCATGATGAGACCCCTTGTCTTTTGATTAAAATAATCTCAAGCCATTACCCTATTTTGATATGAAGTATTGGTAATGTCAGTTTATTATTTCCCTATGAAAATGGTAAGTAAACTCTTAATGAGACCTCTTATCCTTTAAGTTTTAGTATATTTTAGAATTACACTCTAAAAAGAGAAAATTTCACTATATGGGGAGAATCATTGACTCCTTAAGAGTTTCTAGATGACAATTATAGAGTTAAAGGTGCTTATCTGCAGAGAGTCTTTGCTTTGTTAAAGATACTTTTCTTGACTGATAATAGAACAAAGGTCTATTTATAAAGTTGGGGCTTCACAAAGGATAAATGGTTTTGGTGGAAAATAAGCAAATTTCATAGAAATGGAACTTAGCTTATTTTCAAATGTCATAGTTATCTTATTAATAATCTCTACTTATACAAGTGAAAAATCAAAATATTTAAAGATAATTTTTATTGAAAGGACAAAAGTAAATACCATTTAACTTTTATTTTCCTAGGAAAAGTAAAGGCAATAGTGTACAACAGATAGAAGAGGTTATCTTCTATGAAAAGTATTTCTTCAAAATCTTCCCATTAACAGGCAGAGAATCTCTCTTGCCTAATAAATCTTGCAATAGAAATGTTGATGGGTCGATTTGTTCTGCAATATAAAATGGCCCAAGCCACATTATTTGGAATTTGGTATGCTTACCTTTTTCCTTTTGTGCTTTATCCCACTTCAATACAAGGTCTCTGAGTTGAAAGGATTTAGGACTTACAGAATTTGCATCAAATGAAGATTTGACTAATTGTTGATGATGTGCATGTATGATCTTGGCTTTATCTCTTTCTTCTTTGAGTTTGAGGATTTGTGACTGCCTTAATTGCATGGAAGAGAAAGGAGATTCTTCAATAAATTGAACCAGGGCTAGAGTGGGAATAGCTACATTTGTAGGGAGAAAAGCCTCTTTCTCATAGACCAAATTAAAAGGAGAAGTTCCTATTGAGGCCTTATGTGTTATTCAATTTTCCCATATAGCAAATGTTAAAGATTTATGCCAGTGTTTCTCACTTTGATCAATAGTTCGTTTGATGATCCTTATGAGATTTGTATTCATAGATTCGGCCAAACCATTTCCCTGAGGATAATAGTTAGTAGTATATTTAAGTTTGAAACCTTTTTGAAGAGAAAATTATGCCATAGCATTGCCTGTGAAATAAGATGCATTGTCAAACATGAGGGCAATTGGTAGGCCAAATCTGGTAATAATAAATTGATCAATAAATTCAATGATGTTTTCAAAATTGGCTACCTTGAGTGGAATTGCTTCCACCCACTTAGTGAAGTAATCAGTTGTTGTAAGGATGTATATGTGCTTCTTTGAAGAGTGATGAATGATCTCACCTGTTATGCCCAGTCCCCATTTCTCAAATGGTTGTTCAATGTTGACCGACTGTAATGGTAATGCGGTTTTCCTCTATCTTCTAGAAGCTGTTTGAAAAATTTTACACTTCCTTACATGTTCATGTGCATATTTGAATAAGGTTGGTCAATAATAGCCAGCATGCAGGATTTTATGTGTGGTTATTTTCCTCCAAAATATCCACCAGTTGGTCCATCATGGAGTTCCTGCAAAACATTTTCTACCTCAGATCTTTTAAGGCACCTAAGTAGAACATAATCATAATTCTTCCTAAACAAAACATCATTGATGATATCATATTTCTTAGCTTTTAATCTCAAAGCCCTTTTTCTTTTGTAACTAAGCTGCATAGGAGCGTATCCATTTTTCAAATAAAATATGATATTGGCATATTTAGATTCAGTACCATTGAGGCTTACCATGCTAGTAAGTTGGATGCTCCAACTAACATTCTGCAAAAACCTTGACATCTAACAATTTTAGTTGGTCTAATCTCAATGTCATATTTTTGCAGTCTTGTTACCCAATTTTCACTTTTCTCACCTAATTCTCTTTGCATTAGTAAATTTCTTACTAATAAGAATGGAACTATTACTTTAGTGTGATTTTTTAGAAGAAAGGGTCTGAAATGTTTTATTGATTTGAAAATAGCAAAAGCTTGTTTTTCAACATCTAAATAATTTAATTTAGCACCTTGCAAAATGGAGTTAAAGAAAGAAATTGGTGCTTCGGCTTTGTCATCATTGACCTGTGTCAATATAGCTACATATGATGTCTTGGAAGAAAAGGTATATAAAATAAAATGATTAGGAAAATTCGGAGTTGCTAAAGAGGTAGAATTTATAATTGCTTGTTGATAAGATTAAAAGCTTCATGCTTAGTATGTCCCCATTTAAAAACATATCTTTTCTTAATCATAGATTGGAGGGGTAAAACAATTCGTGAAAAGTTAGGGACAAATCTCTTGACAAAATTTATCTGGCCTAGGAAAGATTGAATGGATTTTTTGTTATGAGGTAAAAAGATTTCAGAAATTTCTCTTATCCTATCAGGATCTATGTGAATGTCATTTTTAGATACAATAAATCCAAGAAGTTTACCTTCACTTAAAGCAAAGAAATATTTCTTTGGATTTAGAGAAATTCCATATTTTTTACAACATTCAAAGATTTGTTTTAAGTCCTTTAAATGATTATTGCACTCTTTTGAATACATAGTTATATCATCTAAATAAATTACCATTGTTTTATTTAGCAAAACTTTGAAAGCTATATCCATGACTCTCTAAAATGTTGCACCAGCATTGATTAATCCAAATGGCATCATTTGGTAAGCATATGTTCCCCATTTTGTTCTAAAAGTGGTCTTTAGTCGATCATATGGATGTATGAGAATCTGATTATAACTTGAAATCCATCCAGAAAATACATTAAATCTGAGCATGCAACTGATTGCAGTATTTGTTCCATAGGAGGCAATAGAAAGTTGTCCTTCTGACAAGCTTTGTTGAGAGTGCAAAAGTCTATACAAATTCGAATATCACTATTATTTTTCCTAACTAGAACTAGGTTAGAAACCCACCTTGAATGTCTGACAGGAAAAGATATTTTGGATTTGACAAGTTTATTCAATTCATATTTGATTTGATTTTATAAATTCGAGTGAATCTTTCTCAACTTTTGTTGTACCGACTTTTCATCGAATATGATAGGAATGGTATGTTAAATGATGGAAGTATCATATGTCTTAAGATCTTCATAATTCCAAGCAAAAACATTTTTATATCTCTTCAATAACTGAATAAAGGCTAATCTTTCATCAGATGTAAGACCAAGACCCAGATTAATATTTTGAGGTTTAAGGTCAGTTCCAAGATTAACTAATTCAAACCTCAAAGATGAAATTTGAAGATTTGAGTTAGTAGGTTTCTTGAACCTATCCTTAAGATCATACAGATCTTCCAGCTAACCACAAATTTAGGTATGAGATTTACACTTGTTTCTTGCTTAAGTTGGCTATCATGTTGATCTTCATATATTATCTAGTCATCATAAGAGCCTTCAGATGCCAAAAAATTTATGATATCTGGATCATTATTAAAAACTCACCAATTGGTGATGTTATTGGGAATAGAGGGCCTAAAAATTAATTCTAAATTGATCGAGACTATAATCTCCTAGTGGTATGAGATTGGATGCAACGTTAGCCAAAAGATCGGAACTTGCATTTTGAAGTCTTTGAATTAGGGAAATTTTGAATGCTAAGAAATGTGAGGTGAGGTCCTGGAATAATGATTGATAATGTTTCAAATTCCAGAAAGACAGTGAATAGTATTCCTCACCTGTTTGATTACAATTTCTGAATCTCCAAATACTTGAAGGTATTTGATATCAAGGCCAATGTCTTTATACAACCCTTGAACTAATCCTTCATATTTTGTAGTGTTATTTGTGCATTCAAATTGAAATCTGCATGCCAACATAGTTTTTTCTCCTTCGGGGATAACCAATATGCAACCTGCTCCAGCTCCATCGTTAGATTTAGATCCATCAAAAAAAAAATTCCAAAATAAAGAATTGACTATATATTTATCTGTAAAATTGATACATTTAGAAGAATCCGTTTGAGAATAGTTTTCGATTTGTGATGTAACAGAATCTTCCAAAAAGGGTGATGTATGGGCATTAAAATTGCCTAAATATTATTCGACTAAATAGTTTCCAATGATATTACTATTGTATTCAACGAGTTCATTTTCTCCCTCCAATTCTATGACGATATATTTTAAATGTTTCTCACGATCGACCCTTATTTGATTCGGCTTATCATTATAAGGAAGCCACATATGGGACCAATCTGTTGCAAAATAGCCTTGAATATTTTCAAACCAATCTCTACTAAGGATCAAACAGTAGAATTCAGGGATATCGAGCACAAGAACGTCAATCACTTGACATATTTTCAAGTTTGATGAGAGTCTAATTGTAACCTGATTGATTTCTCCTATGAATTCGACTTGAGTTCTATCTAACTCTACAATGCAAACAATAGATTTATGGGGTTCGATATTCAATTTTGCAAAAACAGTTTTTGTTAAAATGTTGGATGAGGCTCTAGAGTCTACCAAACAATTGTGCAAATTCTTATTGAAGACTTCAAAATTCAAAAGAAACGAAGGTGTATGGGATTTAGATCTACCACCTATTAAAGCAACATCAATTGAACCCATTTTGTCTGATGAAGTATTGGGAGGCCTACCCATTTCTTGAGCAGCCTAAGAAATTACAGCAGCGGGAAGAGGAGAAGTGGGGACTTATTTTAATTCTTTGAGCAATGGATTCTATTGATGTTTTAGCTTGCCAAGCTCATGGAACATGATATTAGCTCTGGTCTTATTCATGTCTTTGACAATGTTGTACTCCATCTCATCAGATACTAGCAAAGTTTTGGCTGGAGGTGAAGAATTGGATTGAGGAGTCATTTGAGTGGGTTTGGGAGAAGATTTCTTACTTATTTCTTTATCTTTGGGAGAATGTTTCTTACCTATTGCTTTATCTTTGGGAGAAGGACTTGATGATTTATGTTTTTGATTTGTTTGTGGAAAATCAACAGTTCTCTTTCTTCTAGTAGCTACAGGTAATGCTTCTTCTGATTCATTATCTGACAGAGGAAGAATGAAATCCCACATTCCTTGTACTTCAACTATATCTTCGTCATATGTTTGTTCTTCAGTTGTTGACACTTCTTCTTCCTCCACACCTGCTTCAACATTTGATATTGTATTTGGAGGTTTAGGATCAGAGGAAAGGTTTCTTTTGTAAGGTCTAAAATCTTTCCTTGAGGAAGTCTCAACTACCTACTTTTTAGTGTCAACCATTTCATTGGACATGGTTTTAAGTACCTTTTGCAAACCTTCAATAGAAAAAGGATCTTTAGGTGCTTTCTTCTTGGATTCATCCATGAAAGTGACCTTCTTGGATTTTCTTTCTTTTAATGCATTTTTCTTTTCTAAAGCTAAAATGTGTTTTTCCACAGTTATGGCTTCTTTCATGTTTTCTGCCAAAGTTGGTTTGGCAGCCCTATCGACAAAAATAGTTGCATTCGAGGGAAGAGCTAAAATGTACCATTAATTTTGAACTTCAATACTAGGCTTGGATGTTGTTGAGATTTTGTTCAATAACTTATTAGAACGTGAATTGAAGTCCTTAATTGGTTCTCTAGGTTCAACTTTCAAGTTAGAGAGATCATTGAGAAGAGTAGTTGTTGAGCGGTCATCACCAAACTTGGTTAGGAATTACTCTTGAAATGCATCCATACTATTAATGGAACCAGATGGTAATGAAAAATAATACTAGGATCATGATGATCCTTGTAAAGTATAAGGGAATAATCGTACAATTGCATCTTCTTCTATAACAGCATTGGACAACATGAAGTTATTTATGTGTTCTTCGGTAGGAAGACCATCATCAAGGTTGAATTTTGGAAACCATTTTTCTGGATGCACAGGGAATGGATTTAATGGTCCTACCATTCAAACACTCTTGGATTTTTCCATGGTATTTGAGCCATTATGGGTATCTATGTAGAATAAGATGTACCAATGGTTGAAGGTGATTGTGTAAAGGAGGATTGTGATCATGTACCAGTGTAAATCATGATCTAGGATGGTGAGGTGGATGATTGAGTTTGTGATGAAGATGATGAAATGAATGAGGGTGTTTCCAGTGATGATAAAAGAAACTCACTATGAGTTTCAAACTCTGATTTCTTAGTTTTCCTTTGAGGGTGAGGTAGAGGAAATTCAAATGGAGGGATTCCAAAATTTTCACTTTGTGATCTGGTTAACCTTTGAGAGGAAGGAAAATGTGAAGAAACATTGGCTTTAGATAATTCAGATTCTTCTTGGGACAGAGAAATCCCTTGTGATTTTTGAATTAAAGACTAAACTTTGGGGGTTTTTGCAGAAGAAGGTTGATCTGATTTCCTTGGAAAAACACTAGTGGATTGTAAATATTTCATTGCAACTTCATGTCTAGGATTTAGGGATTTTGGAAGGTGACCGAGAAGTCGGAGGTGATGGTGAGGGATTTTTACTCTTAGAATGACTTTCTGATTTATATTTTCTTGCAATTCATAGTCAGGCCCTCCTTCTAGTGCCAAAATGTTGAAGCCTCGAAATTCATTGCGACAACATTGGGGGTAACAAATTCGGTCCAGACCTTGAAAGCAACTCCTTTTCCATTTGGTATAGTGGCTTTGACTGGGAATAATGGGATCAGTTTCCTAGAGAGGATTGATTTGATAATGTTGTTGGGGTGATATAAGATTTAATGGGGAATGATTCAACTAAGTATAATCTAATCTAAATAATAAACACATGCATATATCTTAATCTAACATTATCTAACTATAAATATACCCAAGAATAAACGAAGGTATGCAATCTACAAATATGTCTCAAAGAAATTGGTAATAAATATCATTCAACTATCAAAATAAATGAAATTGTTTAATGATAATTGTTTTGGATAAATAGTTAGACAAAACAATTGAGAAAACTATATCGCATATAATAATTTTTCATGTATTCAAGATGGAATCAAAGCTAAAACATCATACAAAAGTGCAATAATGCAAAACTATAACTCATATTTTCATACATAAGACAATCAAGAGAAAGAGTATTGCTAATGCATAAATAAAACATAATCATAGGATAAAAGTACCATATATGAAAGGTCTTGCTCATGGGATCAATAATATTGATCCAATTTCATCCAATCAAATACACTCTAAGAGTTCAAAAGTGTAATTTCAGTAGAGCATGCTCAATATTCAAAGAAAAATAGATCTTGTTCCATTAATTTCATCAAAACCTTCCCAAAAATACAGAAGTGTAATGTCTAGAAAAGTGTTTTGATAAAATTCTCGACCCCTCTCTAAACGCATGAGAAGGGTTTAAATACTAAAATACATGCCTCAAAAATAGATTACTACAAAAAAAGTTTAGGAGGTTTCAAACAAACTTCCTCAAAGTAAGTAAAAAAAAAAACTAAAAATAGAATTAAATTAATGAAGAGCTTATTTCAACTTGAACTATCTTAGTTGGCTAACTTGATCTTTGAGATTACAAATGTCGATCATTGGTTTGAGCTGAGGCAGTTGGCCGATTATGGATTTTCACTGTCCAACAAATATGGTATCTAACAAAGTTGGCACCATCTTTTGTGTAGAGGTAGTTAAACACCATAGATTCATCCACTCGCTATGTAGTTTTACTACATACTGCCAGTATGTCTCCCAATCCAGTTTGGTCAGCTATTTGATTGCTTCTTCCTTGGTCTACGTTGTTTGTTTCCACTATTGTTCCAGTTGTTTGATATCTGGTAGAGACCCTGGTATGCACTCTTTGAAAATGTTGGCACTATGGAAGTTTTCATTAATGTCTTCAATTATACTGCTTGTTGCACTTGTTGCTGTCGTTGTTGCCCTTTCTGCCTATTTTAACCGTGTATCCCAATCTGTAAATAGAATGTCTTTGAGGGATTCTTCTATTTTTTGTAGGTCAGCCTTTCTTCCCTCATAAGACTCCTACCAGATAATAAATTCGGAAATATTTTTATGGATTTCTTCATATTCAAACCTCTTATCAATCACTTGGTTTGTCAATTTATCACTTGTTTCATAGTGAGGATTAATCTGTGATATTTTCTGGCAAAACATTTCTTCTTGCTGTATTAATAGGGAATTTATCTTGATTGCTTCCTTGATGAACTCGTCAGTTTGAGGGTTATCTTTAAATCTATCCACCATGGCTTGCATTTGGTGAATCTGCAAGTCCTTTTCTGATAAGCTGACCTAGTGTTGTAACCTCATTTGCTCGAGTTCCCTCTAAAGCTAAGCTACCTATTGTTCTTCTTCCTGATCAGTTTTTTCTTGTTCTAATTGTTGTTCAGCAGAAGAATTTTTTGTTCTTTTTCTTTTAGTAGTAGTTAGACTTTCGTTGTTTTATCAATGGTCGATGTGGCATAAGCTCCTGCAAATTGTGACAGCTTCATAAGATTTTTTGATGGGTCGACAGGAGTGTCCTTCCACACAAAATCCATTGGTTCGTTCTCTAGAGTTGCAACATCCGTGGTGTATAATTTCCTCTTATTTCTTTGTCTTTTAACTATAGCCTTATGAGTAGGATTGTAGAATATATCTAATGGAGGTATCTCTTCAATTTTCAAGACAATTTTGGAAGTAGGAAAAGCGGGAATAACCTCAATATCTTGAGTGTCTATAGCCCATTGCTCTATTGTCTATGGATTTTCTTTATGCTGAGTTTGTTTGGGGGTTTGTAATTCAGATGTTTCCTCAAGATTTGTGCCTGTTTGGAGCTTCTTATTGAATTTCTCACATTCCTTGTCTAGGTCAATGACTGGAATCTTCCCTGATTGAGCTGAAGTGGAACCAACCTCTGTCTACTTCTTGGCCAAGGCCTATTTGGTCGTTTCCTGGGTATTCCCTTCTGTATATTTCTCAGAATCTTTATTAGGATTTCCTTCTCCATTATGAGATTGTTGTTCTGAGTGTTCCAACTCGTAAGTCAACTTCTCTTGGGTTTCCTCATTAGAATTTTCCTTTGAACTTCCCTCCAAGCTTAGGCTAGGATTCGGTTCTCTCATTGGTTCAATTTGTAATAGGTCCAATGGATCCTTTAACAATCTTTTATTCCTATATACATGAAAAGAACTAATATCATCTAGGCTTAACTGTAATGATGCCAAATCTAAGACCTGTGCAAAGGTTTCAGCTCCTTGAAAGAGGTCATTAAAGGGATCTCCTTCATGAGTAAATTGTTTGACTTTAACCATGGTGGTGAATTCCTTAGCAACTTGATTTTGGTCATACTGTCACCCTAGAACTATGGCCAATTTCAGGGACATAATAATCTTTGCTTATTTTACTACATGCCCATAGTCATGTAGTGCAAAAGTGCCACATTGTAATGGGAAGGCTAGCCAAATGGCTTTATTTTGTTCCCTCGGGGCGTTGGTTAAACCGTCGTCCCCTGTTGTCTGATAAGCTATCTCTCTGGCCAATAGCTTGTCTGGAACATAATATGGGAGGACATGCAGAGTAGCAATCCTCCCAAAAACTCTGATATAAGTAAACGTTTCTTCACTAAACCATCTTGCAACTGGCAAGATGTCTATCTTAGCTTTTTCGAAAAACCTGGGGGTCGTTCTATCAAAAATGGTTTTATGAATAGGCAACATAATACCCTGGTAGATTTTGTAAAAATGAGGATTGAATTGGGCTTCCCACGAGATTTTATGGTGTACATGGATGGGGAGAGGTTTCTGTACAGTCCACTTCCAACCCATGTTTGGAAATTGAGAACAAAAACAAATGGCATCCATAACATAAGCACTCATAAAAAAGGGAGAAAATTCTTTAAGAAACACTTATCTTCTATCTATATTCCCTAATAGCCAGTGCTAAATTGTCTAATAAAATATAACTCCAGTTCATTATTGTTGCATTAACTGCTGCATCAATTAATGGGATTCACTCTATAGAAAATTTGGTACTATCAACTTTACCAAATAATGTACACGTCATCGCAGCTACGAAATTATGTGGGGCAGAGAGGGATGCAATTAGGTACATACTGAATTTCTCCAGTTTGAATTTCCCTCCGCCTGATCTCCAAGTCTATGTAACATCCAATTGGTCCTCGTTCTCTTTGGCGAAATGCCCAGGGAAATATTTTTTATAGATATTTTGAGGCTCTGGCAGATGGTACATTTGGCACAAATTGTCTAGTGTAAAAGACCCCATAACTTCATGTCTTGAATTCCTGAAAGTTCTGTCTGAGACATCTACATCATCAATCACCCATTTTACCATATCTTTGTATGGTAATATCTTAGGTCCTGCAGCTATTTTTTGTAAAAATGAACATGTTACCTCAAAGTAGGGAGCGTCAAATGATTCTTTGACATCAGCGGTTGCCTTCATTTCCATTGGCCTGTGTTTCTCTTCTTCTAATAGGTTATACATAGCTTCCCATGATGTGGTTCCTCCGTCTTTTTTACAGGTGGTATCGGAGAAAAGTGGTATCATGTCTGATTTCTCATATGCATTAGCTTTTCCCTTCTTCGCTATCTTTTCCAACATTGTTTTCTTAGGAGGTTCCCTAAAATGGAGCAATGGAGATTATCAGATAAACATAGAGCAAAAATCATAGGAAAAATTCAATGATACAGTTAATTTTGAAAGGTGACAAGGAAGAAGCTTTTATTCAAAAATGCAAATGAAAGATATCAAATCACGTCGAGCTGTTTTAAACATAAATGTCTTTAAAACTCATTAAATGCACACTAATATCTTTTATCATGTCCTTTATTATTCTTTTGAGTCATCACATCGCAAACGTGTAAGGAAAAACTTTAGGGTGATGAGTTTAAAGTGCCAAATGCCGATTATGCGATTGTGATAAAGATTATCGCAATATCGCATTTTCGATTATGCGTTATTTCAGAGTTGTTTATAATTTTGCGAGATGCGATGTGAGTGGCATACCTTTTATCGTTTAAAGTGCATTTTGCTTGAATGATATTTATTGCACAAAGTGACCTTTTACTATGCACCGGACTTAACCAAAATTTATAACATTTATCGCATACTTACATCAGGTCCAGGTCATATCGTGTTTCACAAACTTTTTGTAGTTCATAATATTGGCCTTTGAGTAAGGGTCATGATGCAATGAGTTTTATCTTGTTATGTCGCAATTCGCCTATTCCAAAGCTTTTGTTAGTTGTGCTTTTCATGAATGCCGAAATGTGATTGCAATAGGCACTTTATTTTGCAAAAAATACTTTAAGCCTTAGTTTTAAATGGAAAGTTTAATGATACTATAAGTTTATTATGATGATCCCTTCTTATCGCAATTTGCAAATCCCTATTTGTTAATTAACCTTTGACACACATGAAACATAGTTACAAATCAAACAATAAAATGACCTAGTACGCATTTTTTTGAGGTAGCAAAAAATCACTCGATTTTGAAAAATGGTGATTCATAATACACCTTTTTTTTGGAGCATATTTTTGTCACTTCAAATTTTTTTATGTATCAAGTGTGAACAATTTTTTTAAATGTTAGTGATTTTCATGCTAATTTTGAAAAGCGCTGATGCAGCATCAACACATTTTTTTAGAGGGCTTATTTTTGACACTTTAATTTTTTTTTATGTATCAAGTGTGAACATTTTTTTTTGTTAGTGATTTTCATCTTGATTTTGAAAAGTGTTGATAAGCATCAACACTTTTTGTTTATAGGGCTTAGTTTTTACAATTTAAATTTTCTAATCAATTAAATGTGGATAATTTTTTTAAATGTTGGTGATTTTCATGTTAGTAATAAAACATAAAAATAAAAACATGACAAAAAAAATTCAATACAAAAAAAAAAAAAAGCATAAAATGTAAAAAAAAAAAATAAACATAAAACATGACAAAAATAGAAAAAAAAAAAACACGTTAGTAATAACACAAAAATATATAAAATAATTAAATAAATATAATAAATAAAAAAATAAAACATAACCCGGATGCGGGTGATAATGAGGCCATTAATGAAGTATAGACGACAGGACGGTGGGTGGCTAAGCCACATGGTCACCCGCATCCCTCCCCACGCCAATTTATGGCAAATTCTAGTCGATTTGCAGGCACATTTACTCCGATGCTTTAGTCAAGAAATATGCAGCAAGCATAAGGCAATGGCGGAAGCAAGCCACATTTCATTCATCCCTCCCTTGCTAAACTGTTCTTGTCCCCCTCACGCAGTAGAGCCAAGCTCACGCACCATCACTGGCAAGAGGTGTTGGATACTCATCTGTGTCGACTTGGGAAATGGCTTCCATTTCTCCCAAATGACACACTGTGTGCTAAATCATGCTCAGAACTACTCTGTTCTTCCTCAGCATAACCAATTCAATCCTCGAGAAACCTCCACCTCCCCACCTGCAAATCTTGAAATCATCACAGTCATGGCGCGCACTCGCCATCGCATGCGATGCAGATGCGGGGGTAGTCAAGGCAGCAACGCCCAGCCCTGATTCTACTGCTCCCTTCTCCAGAAGATACCCTGATACGCGCAATGGTAGAGGGCAGTCATAGTCCCATGGCACCCAAAGCGCAAACGCAGCTACCCAAACAGAGAATTCCCCCACCCCACCTCACCCCTATCACCATACCAACCAATTTCGCTTCCAGGGTTCGTTGATTCGACTAGAAATGTTAGCCACAGTTAACATAACCTTTAATGAGGAAACTAGTTTGTAGGCTGAGCAGGATGCTCAGACCCACGACTTTAGACCAGGGAAAAGGAACAGCGACGCAAAGCAGAAGGAAGCTAAGAGGAACAGGGATGATAGTGAACCAGGAAAGCAGCAGAAGGCAGGGAAAATTGAAATTTTGCAGGGCAAGGAGCTGGTTGGAAGCGAGCATGCAGCTGAGGGCAGAGCGGATGGCACGAAGGCTGTTGGTGGCACCCCGGACGACACATCAGGCATGCCTGCAGGGGAGGGCAGCTCAGCAAGCATTCAAACAACAAGTGGCATCTCGTGCGGCACGTTAGTAGAGGATGAGTACATGTTTCACATTGTGGAAGAGCCCAACCCATACGACATCGAGGGGGTCCCTTGCATGGTCAGAGCGCCCAACCCATATGTTTAAGTCGCCAGATGTCGCCTTGCAGATCAACGGAGGTTTTACAAGCTTGCTGTCTGAGGTTTTTACTCCTGTTTTTTCAAACCTATTGGTATGTTTTGATTGATTTTGAACTAGGACCCCTGTGTGGGCCTTTTAAAGTTAAGTTTCGAGGCCCTTGCATGGGATTTTTGTTGCAATCTCACTCGGACTAGTTTCCCCTCGAAGGGTAGTCGAGTTTTTTTTTTTTTTTTGACAATTATGACATAACTTTGTTCCGCACCGCAAAGGCTGGAGCCTCGATGTATT